>VZTO01004279.1:0-16929 GCA_013400615.1 Syrrhaptes paradoxus
GAAATGTAGATCAAGAGGAGAATAAGAGTCCTACTGCTTCATAGTTTGACAATTCCTGAATAGGACAGGCTGCTAAAGAAAGGTGTACCCGATGAAACTGGGCGGGCTGGGGAGAGGGCGCGTTAACTCGTATCCGAGGCTCGTGGTCAGTACGGTCGACAAAACAAAATGAACTCTGGCTCTGACCTGGAATGTCCCAGATGCTCCCTTCCCTGTGATCTGCTCTAACTGGCCCTTCTCTACAGCTTTCTGCAGGGCGTTCTTCAACAGCTGGGGTCTGAAATACAGGAGGAGAAAGCTTTACTCACGCACGCTGACAGCTTCAAAAACAAACAGAGAAACAACGCTTTATACAGAGCGTGAGCAGAGCAGTACTTACAACTGGTATCTGCCTACATACAGACATTTTAAATGGAGATCTGTCAGCAAGTGCTGACTACATGAGAAGAACAATGTACATTAGTGGAAATTCAGCTGAAACACTTCTTGGTGTTGCTGCGTATCCAGAGACAGACAAGCTTCCCTTGGAAGGATTTACTCATTTTGAAAAGCACATTTGGACTCGGTGGGCAATGAGTCAGTCGGCTTGCAGACAAACAAGAGACTGAGTGCGTGACCCTCTAAAAGGTGAGGCACAGGGTTTTCCTAACTTTGCTTCCTCCCCAAGCCTTGACCCGCTCCATATGGGCAAAATTCAAGGTTACTGTAAGCGTGTGCCAGCTGAAGGATCTAGAACCCAGTGGGACAAGATCCCAAGGAGAGGCCTTCACACCCACGCGGCTCAAGGGATCTGGTTTTGGTTGAGGGCGGAGATGCACAGATCAATGCTCACGTTGGCATCACAAACAAAGCTTGGGTGGGGAGGGATGCAGAAAAAGGCACAGCTTTGAGGAAAAGCTTTCCTGCAGGCTCTGCAATGCAGAGCACCACCTGCCTGCTGCCTGCTGAAATGCTGAACCAAAACACCGTGAAGTGAGGAAAAGCCAGAGGAAAATCACATTTCACTGCTCCTCTGATTGCAAAAGCGTACTCCTGCACCTACCTTATATCTACTTTGAGTTTGGGGTAATACTGAGACACATATTTCTTGATCAGGCTGTAAGAAGCTTCCTTTGGCTCACAAAGGCGGGTGAAAGCCAGCGGCAGGATATCTTCCAGCTTGACTTGTTGCTCTGCAGTCGAAGCGGAAGTGCTTTTCTGAAATACACACACTTTTATGCATCAGTGGGGGCTAGAACTCTGGGTTTTCTGAACCAGCAATGCACAGGTGGGGAGAAGTGCTCCTGACACTAGACACAGATCTGGAAAATCAAGTTCTGAAGGCAGCTGTTTAAATTAACAATTTAAAAAGTTTAGTAGCCTAAGTAAAATCGAGCAAATTTGTCTTGAATTTTCATAGGAGTCTTCAGAAAGTCTTGCAAATATTAATTGTTGGGTATTTAACATCATCTGTATTTTAATGGTTTCCTTTTTATAGACATTTTCTTCTGCTACCCTTCAATGCGACAGATTAAAATGACTGACGGTGACATAAAACAAAAAACCATCAAGGGCAAGACCTGTTTACACAGGTCAAATCTTCCCAAAAAAATGAACAGCTAAACAGGAGTGCATTTTTTTTTAATCTGACAGAATGAAATCTTGATTGAAGGTAACATGCCTTTCTCCTGAATTTTCCTCCAACCCTTCGTGACTATGACCAGAGTATGATCAGAAAAAAGAAAACCAAAACCAAAAACCGAAAAAAGGACTGTCCTGTACATACAGAAAAGACAGTGGGGAAATGTGCTGAAGTTTAATGATTTTGATGCTGAATAGCAGCTTTGCAAACAAACGGGTGAGGGTGCTGCTCACCCAGACAGCTGCTCAACTGCTAGCTGAATTCACCAAAACCAATTCATTCTACTGCAACACAGAGAAAGTAACTAGGAACAAAGACAATGCTACGCTGCAGACAAGAAAAAGGACATGTTAGCTGTTATCAGGTGCATTGCTCAAACTTCTCATGGTACCAGTGAGCTCTATATGAAAACAAGTCACACTGCAATTAGTTTCCTTCAGTGTCCTAGTACCAAGTGTGTCCCTGTTTCCTTCAGTTTTAGGACTTCAGGTCTCCAAAAGAGACAAGCTAAGAGGTCAGCACCAAGGTGTTACAGTATTCTCTGGGTTCCCTCATCTAAGCTGCAAGGGGACCGGCAATTCCAGCTAAGCATCGTGTAACCGCAGCGTTAGAAACATGTTTCCTACACCCAGTGCAGCAGGGAGTGGAGAGCAGCTGGAATCACAACTCACTGTGAGGACCAGGCTCAAAAAGCACACCACATTTTACCACCTCAGAACAATATCCACTCAGCATCAGCCGCTTTCCTCCAGAAGCCTCAGGACATTTTCTTCTTCCTCCCTCTGCTCTCACAGCTGATGGAAAAAATCTTCATCTGACAGTCCTGAAGACTGATGTCTTCCATTTATCCACGCAACAGATACAGAACAGCAGTAACATAAAACTCTCCTACAATACCTGAGAGGCATCTCTCTCTACCAGGTAAAGACAGAAGAGGAGCTTCACGGTTATTCAGCTTTCTGCCTCTGAACCAAAGCCTAGGAGTTTAATGTAAACATTTTAAAACTAAGATTTTGATTATTCCACTTGGTTTTAACTTCTCATACTAGCTTTCTGATTCTGATTTTAGTGGAACAGGTGTTTTAATTACTGTAGTTGAGGAAGAAAGGTACAGCAAGGAGGAGAACACTGTTTGGGTTGGGGTTAGGCTGCATTTAATAAGATATACGTGTTTCAGTGCAACCCACAAAGATTTTTAAGAGTGTTGTTTAAAATGATCCATCTTACCTTTCTGTCTCTGGCTTTTGGAACAGTTTTTCCTGCATTAGACACCACCACAAAGCTTCCAGAAGCTCCCTTTCCTTTCACCTAGTTTGAAAGAAAGTCCATTTCAGTCTTTAACAAAGTAACTCACAATAACTTTTGAAAGGGACTAATCGACATCAGTACACAGGTTTTGAATGCACTGCCACCCTGGTGATGCGCTGTTATGGCAGAGGCCTGATTTGAATCCCCTGACACTTCAGTAAGATCAGAAACCATTAATAACATCCTCTGCTGTCCCGACCAAGAGATCCTAACAGATATCACAGGCGTAAATTACAGCAGTAAAAGAAACACGCTGCTGCAGAAGTGATGTTGCCAGACTCAGTTTGAAGACACGTGCTGCTGCAATGCTGTATGGCAACAATCACCCACATTGCACAAAAAACAACTGGGCAAAGTATGTGATTGACAGAACAGTGCAGAAATTCTGTCAGTGCCTTACAAAGTGGAGACAGAGGTTGGTTAACCTCCCCAAGGGAGAACACGATCACCCCGAGACCTGTTAACGGAGTTTCTTAAACTCCCGTGTAATTTGGTAACGTCACCTGCAGTGCCGCTCCACAAAGGGACTCTCACCTGTCTGATAATTCCTCTTTCCAGCTCCCTTTTCAATGCTTGCTTTAGAAGATAGCCTCTCCTCTCGAGCTCCAGCGACGGGTATTTGTGAATGATGTATTTACGTATTGCAACGACCGAGGCACCAGTCTTTTGAAAGCACGCCTGGAACAGAAGCAAGAAGTTAGTAGAAGCCACCTGCACTGCAATTACCTTGCTGTGGGACGGGAAGAACAGAGACTGAACTGAGGCATATAGGCCAGCACATCGACACAGCACTGACCTTTTCCCCCCAATAACTCAAGAGTAAAAAATATGACTAAAAATACTTAGCTTTCCCCTTCAGAGTGGCTGAAGAGCAGACAACACTAAAGCAGCACAGCAAGTACATATCAATGCTTACAAGTAATGGCTTAACCACCACCTGCTACTACAAAATACAGTCACCTTTTGACAAACCAACACTGCACAACTGGCAAGTCATTTTATTCATCTCAGAATAATCATTGTCAGAACAAGTTCCCAATTTTTTTTTTTTTAAGAAGATGATGGAGGATTTGCATTAGTAAACTAGGAAAAAACTTCAAGTTCATCTTTTGAAGAGATAGCAGCTGGAAAGGTCATCTTGCAATTAAGGCTGGTGGAGTCCAGGCCTCCTGTGAAGGCAACACACGCGAAGCAAGCCTCAAGGGGAGAGCAGCAGCGCAACTACACTGCCACGGGTCTCTTCTTACAACCAGGAGGGATACAGTAAACCAAGACCAACACCACTTTGGAACACGAGTTTAGAGTATTTCCATCTGCCCTGAATTAGATTAGGTTAATGCTGAAATAAGCACATATCAAATAGATGGCTTAATCAAGGTAAATCAAGTTAAATACGGCCAGAAGGCACACCAAATTAAATGATGACAGCAATCAACCTGGTTATGTCATCATAGCTGTTTCTAATAATGTAATTAGGGAAGGAAATAAATTCTAAACAACAAAATAAGCTACAGGGCCCCTCATCATCATGGACTCACATTTCAGCTCCACGGGTTTCCAGGCAGAAGCATACACATCTTACACGATAAGTTTCCTGCTAACAGGCACCACTATCATCTGTACCATCAGCAAGTGGAAATTGCAGAATTTACATGCACAAATGATCCTGCTTTGCAACAGATGAACAAAAGAAACATTTGTCTCCTGCTTACCCTGATGGCCTCAGTTAAAATAGCATCCATTTTGGGACGCGAGGTGGCAGCCACCTGAGTTTGCTTCTGTGCTCTAGCTAGCTGGCTAGCAGAAAGAGTAGCCCACGCAGGAATGGTCTTTTTCACCTTCTTCTCCTTTTCCTTAGACTGATCCTTCTCGCTTAGGAAAAATACAAAGCAAGAGTAAGACAAAAGACATTGTCAAGCAACCTAACAAACCGAAAAACAACAACCCAGAATATCTGTCACTGAAAAGACCTTAAAGAACATTTTGATGTTGCTATTAGAAAAAAAGAGACCCTATCTTGATATTCAGTCTCACCCATGTTCTAGAACAGCAGCTACACTTTATTGGCAGCCTCTTCCTGAGGAAGTACAAGCACCTTTTTCAGGTGCCCTCTCCCACCATCTTTTCTATCTCTAGAACCTGACTTTCTTCAGAATCCTACCCCAATTCCTGAATTCAGCACTAAGCAAGCCTTACTCCTTTTTGGTTTCTTCTGAGGGCTTTGTTTCCCCCTTCCCTTCATTCTCAGGTTCCTTTGGCTGTTCTGCTTCACTGGATGCAGCAGGCAGGGTTTCATTCTCTTGTTCTTCTCCAACAGAGGCAGATTCCTCAGAGGCGGCTTCTGCATCTAGAAAATGTGAAAATACATCAGGTTACTGCCTAAAACTCATCTCTATTCTTCAGGAAGGCAGAAAAAAAAAGCTTAAGAACACACCCCCAAAATTATTTCCCACTGGACAATTTATTTTCTCTAATTTAAACAGATGATTTGAACATAACTTAAGAAGTGAACGAAACTACTGAAAGAGCTTCGATAAGGAGCAATCAGCCATCAAATGCCAGAATAATGTCAAGAAACATCACACAGCCTTTCCTCAATGAACTAATTCCCCCAGTCTTCTCCTCTTAACTCCAGGAAGTTACTGTTGCAATCATTCCTCATCAGAGAGGCCTGATGGGGAAGGGAGGAGGAAGTCAGTGCTATGAAACACCAGGATTTTCCCCTAGGTCGAGGTTTAACTCTGAATTAAATCAGAAAGGTGCAAAAACATACAACTCTACAAAAAATTTGGGCAGATGCATACGAGCAGCTTTGTTTATGACCAAGCTGTCTTCAAACAACACTGTTTCTGCACTACATATTCTGGCACCTGAAGGATTTTAGCTGTTCAATCACATTTTTCCAGACTTGGCAAAGCTTTAAATTGCACATGCACTGGCAGAAGCACTTATCTATCAGCAGGATCGAATCCAGTTAGAAATAACTTACCAAGCAAATTAATCCCAGTATATTTAGCTGAGAACAGGCCTTAGAGACTGAGCTGCATACTAGATAAGATGCATATAAACTGCCATTAGCCACTTTTTGGATAAAGAGCTAACTGCCATCACTGCTCCATGCACTAGAGAGGTTCTCTGTCTCTCAGAAAGAGCTTAAGCACTCCTGCTGCATTTCTGTGCACAGTTTTCCCAGGAATCACACATTTGAAATATGCAGACTTAGTTTCCTACTTTACTTATTGATTTGTGGCACCAAAGAGGACAAAGCCAGTGAAACTAACTGAATGTGATACTGAAACGACACATTCTGAGAAACTGAGGTGAAGCTGCTAAAACCAGACACGTTAATATTGGACTAGATTTTATGACACACTGTGGTAAAATCCTTTTGTTCCAGAAAAGAAAGAAAAAACTTAAATACTTTGTTTTTCCACTCATTAACTCCACCTTTCGATCTTAAGCCATCTTCCTGATGAAACTTCCCACCGTCTATCTTTATTGTAAAGAACGTACAAGCTAAAAAGGGACCATATTCAGCTGTATTTTCATGTCTGGAGTGTTAGGGCTTTGCCACAGAGTATGAAGGACATAGCAAACGTGTTCAGACTGAAAAGAGTGGCGGCAAAATACAACTTCTCAATAATCCAGGAAAAGCCTGTGAAAAGGGTTTTTCAGGAGTTTCAGAACACAAGCCTACGTTTGGATATACATTAATGATCCACTATAGGACTATTACCGTACCTGCTTTGACTTCTTCACCTTCAGCAGGTTTGCTTTTGGGAGGAGTTTCCCGGGAAGAAGAATTCACCGAGCGACGGATCGGCATTGTGTCGTCTTCAACTTTCTAGAAAAAGTATAAAAAAAATCAGTACAGATACTGGAAAGAACAAGAAGGTTTTTGAAATGGGATTGAAGTAAATCAAAGCAGTCTATGTAGAAATATTTTGGTTACATTTGGGTTTTTCAGAATTTTAGAAGACAGTAACCCTCAACTTCTTTGAAGCATACTAGGAGAGGATAATTTTATGTTTTACAGTTTTATACAAATGTATTTGTTTAAAATCCAAATTAAATGAGATGACCATTTGAGGATTTTGACAAATACAACATGTCAGGGGAAGCAGGGAAGGGGAAGGAGAGCGCCTACAGGGTTTATTAGACTGCCAGTCGGATTTCCTGTAAGCAGAGGAGGAAAAGTACCAAGTAACCTTCAGCTGGACTGGAAGTCAAGGACTGCTCCAAGGGCAAGCTTGGAGAACGGGCCAGCCCCTACCTCACTTAACTTGTCCGTGTGGATCAGCTGAGCTCCCGTTAAGAGTGGAAGCGCCTTATGATGCACGGGTTCAGCTTCAGACAGATCAGTCGACATTTAAATTAATTTCTAGCCCCAAGTGCAGGTAACACTGTGGACCCTCAGGTTTTAACCCCAAGGACTTTTTCCTAATGGTTTTCACAGTGCAGTGAGGAGTCAACCTAAAGTACAAAAAAGATGTGGTATGAAAATTAACAAAACAAAAACATCTACATCCACGTATCTAACAAACTGAAGATTAAAAAGAAAAGGATAAAATGACTTACAGCCTATGACTAACATATACTGACAATCAACACTTGCATTCAACAAAGTTGCTAAAACATGTATGCAAACTTGAGAGCTATGGATGTAGCAGAAATGGTAAAGCTGTAAGCCAGACCTGCAGCCTGCTCCATTAAAACATATCTGAAAAATAAAAAGGCTCTTTAAATTAACAGAAAGCGTTAACAAAAAGCAGACATTGCACTGTGGCTCAAGAAAGGCGTTGCGGTTACTAGTAAGTCATTCACTTTGGGCAGAAGCAGGAGCGGACACTGATTCAGCTTCTATCAGCATAAGGAATGAAAACATTAAATCTGTTAGGCAGAAAATACAGAGACTGGGGACCCGAACCATGCCCCTCACAACCTAAACCCCATGCAATTTATAGAAATGAGTGAGTCCTCAAACAAGAAAATAACCATCAATACAGTGGTCTCCATACATTCTAACAAAAAATTACAGCTTTGCAGAACTCTCCTCCAAACACATGCAAGGTCACAGGTACTGAATGGGATAAGCTTAGTTCAACCCTCATCAAGCCTCTCTCCTTACTACCATGACGCTTCTACGGCTTTTCTTACCTGTTGCCCATCCGCCTGCATCAGCCTCTCCTAGGGAGAGGTGCTCTGCTATTTCCATCGCAAAACACAGGGTTTACTTCTCATTCACTACTTCTTCTCAGCACCTCCTTTAAAAACCTCAAAAGCAAAACCTCACCTCTAGCAAACCAGGGCTGGACCTGTTCTTCCTCATTCCATCCCAAGATCAAACTCCAGACTGGCTTCTTCCCTTCCTTACAAGGACCACAGAAGGGTCTGGGTTGGAAGGGACCTTAAAGCCCATCCAGTGCCGCCAACACCTCCCACTAGCCCAGGTTGCCCAGAGCCTCATCCAGCCTGGCCTTGAACCCCTCCAGGGATGGGGCATCCACAGCTGCTCTGGGCAACCTGGGCCACTGCCTCACCCCCCGCCCAGGAAAACATTTCTTCCTCAGATCCCATCTCAATCTTCCCTCTTTCAGCTTAGAGAAATAGCCAAATGGTCCAGATTTCTACCTATTCTGGATGCTTTCTTTTGCTCAGACAAGGTGGCAGACACTTACCACAGTCCTCCTCTTGAACGGAGAGCTAATGTCACTCCTGGCACTGTTTTCAAGATGACTTTCACCACAGTTTCTGCACTTTGCACTGCATTCTCCATTGCACGGGTGGATGTTCCATGCCACATCAATACCACCTCAATTCCTCTGTATTTTTGCCCAAAACCACAGTTCTCTTATTACTCAGCAGTGGATATTCCTAATCGACAGGAGGTATTCTCTCTACCTCAGTTATTTTCCCAGGCAAATCAAAACCCAGCTGGTCTGCACAGAGCATTTTTGTTAATCCACCAAGCTGTGTAGGTAATTTCCAGCAGCAGCGAAAGAAGAGCCAAGAGGAATGCTCATTAAAATACGATGGTTCACAAGGACTGGTGATACAAGAGGCTACATCATCATACCTACAAGATCTCCTCCCTAAATAATAAACCAGTAAATTAATAAACTAATTCCACTGCTGCTGCAGGTGTCACCTCAGGTGCACACACCTACAGCACAACCAACCAAGACGCTTTCATTTCAGAACTAGACACCTCGCCAGGCAGCATTTCCGTGGGAGATGCTCTAAAAGACTTTCATCTAGCTGGCCATCTTCGAGACGCAGTACTTCTGGCAGCTAGAGGCAGTCAATCCGCTTCCGCAACATCTACAACTTCTCCTGTGACACGGAACAATCATTCTGAAAAATGACAGTGAACTACTCCTGTCTCAGCACCAGTAAAAGCAAACAAGTGTAACAGTGGCAGTTTTCTTCTGAGACAAAACAGAAAAATCAAACCACACTACATGCCAAAACCAAAATAAAACAGATGAACGAAGCTTTCTTGTGAAATTTCAGGATGGGAAAAAAATACTAATGGCCAATTAGAACATACCAGCCACAGCCCAGCACTTTTTTTTTTTGTTGGGCCTATTTTACAGGACCTTCCTTCCTCAAGTGTGGAAAGTGAGAGGAAAAACTAATAATTTTCACCAGGCCTAAGCTCAGTATCAAGTGGTTTTCCTATGAAGCATAGCCTGAAGCAGCCCTTTAAAACCACCAGCATTTTGAAGTGAGTCCTAAAATAACCAATTACAGATCCATCCTCAGGGAAATCGGTTGGGGGCCACAAAAGCTGCTTTTCCTGGGACTACTAACATGCACATACAAGCATACACCGTAGCCGACCTGCTCCTGGGTTTTATTTATTTTTAAAGTGTGCGATCTGCATGTCACAAGCATGAAAACACAGTACTCCAACTTCGACTTCAAATTCCTGAAGTTCTAAAAAACCGTTTTGTTTAGAACACAGTATAAACTACTTGAGTCTTTTTGCTCTCAAGACCGAAACTTAACACAGCACAATTCATAACTTCAGTGCCTACAATACATACAAATAAGCCACCATCCAGCAGAAATTCAGAGGGACACAAACAGGAGTTTGCTGATTCCCTCTGCACTTCCACGCAGGAACCATCTCCTGCTCAGGAAGCCAAGGGAATCAAAGGGGCGGGAGGATAATCTCCTCTCGACTTCAAAGCACCGATATTGTCAAGGGCCAAAGTCACAAGCAGCACCTTGTGAAAGCATCACGGCTCAAGGACTGCTCTTGCTTGGCCTATTTCTTTCCACAGAGGGATCAAAAGCAGTTTTCTGGACTGTGTGTGAAATGTCAACTACAAACAGGCCTAAATTTAGTTCCTCAAGAAGAACTAGAAGGTTTCACAACAGCAATGCAGAAAAATGCTGGCTCCTCTCGTTCCCCCCTCCAAATAAAATGGTAGATTTATTTAATGGAAAAATCAAGTCACCCAAACCAGCTGTTACCTGGACACCTTATTTCACATATGGGATAATAAGACATCTTTAAATTGCTATGATGGCAAGCATCACTCTTAATAACGTACAACTGGAAAGCAGAAACTGTATTTTGCATTTATACAGATGTCAAACAAATACTCTGCTTAGAAAGCGGGAAGAGGCCATCAATTGAGGATGCAGGTTTTCAAGGTAGGTAGTTGCCGAGGGACTCTCATGTACATTTAAATGTGATTGACTGTGAGAAAAAAAATAATCACATCATGAAACAAACATCAGGATACCAACCTTTTTAAAAAGTTGTTTGAAAGTACAGATAGTAACTCCTCACATAGCCACTCACACTTATTTTCCTATGGGTCACTTGAACTGCAGGTTCATGGGTTCCCAAACTATCAGGTAATCCAGCAAGGAGCTGAGAAGCAACAAACCCCCAACTTTCTGGATTTCTAGATGAGCAGGAATAGTTGGTATCAGGTCTCAAACATGGCAAGCCAACTGTCACACTGGCGGAAATACCAAGTCACAAGGATGGGGTAGGGTGCATGGGCTGAGCGGACTGAAAACAAATATGCAATGGAAAAATGAGAAAGCATATCCACTCCTGTGCTGTCAAGGGTGTCCCCTTACTGCTACACGACACGTACGCCGGTGACTGATGTGCTCTTAGGCATGACTTGGTATACAGACATGATGGGGGTCTGAAAATCAGGTCAAAAAGGGCTAGGAAAAAGTTTTTATGTTCTTGCAGATTTGAAGCCAGAGCGTCAAGGGATACAAAACCACAAATCTTACAAGTAACACAAGCAAGAATGATTGTTTATTATCAGAAAGGCTTAAAAAGCAAATAAATTGGATTTAAAAAACCAGCTATTGATTAGTGTGCAATTATCTGCAGCTATATAATGCTGTCCTGAGAAGAAGAGCATTTAAATGTCTTAGAAGCTGTAGGAAATAGCACAGGAAATGTTATTTGCAAATCCAAATCAAGTGTGCCAAAATATTACCTTATAAATTGCAAGCTGGCCAACTTTTTCAAGACTTCTGGCCCTCTGAAATACTCAAAGCTCTTCCCTAAAAATCCATCTCAGGTAGATGATACTCAAAGCTCTCAGTGATTATATTGTTACAGAATATATCATCCAGCAACATCCGCGATACAAATTTGTTTTACAAACATGTATCTGCTAAAAGCGCTCAGCTGATGCTTCACAAAGATACTGTAGCATTTACCAGTTCACCAAGCTGCCTCTTGTCTTGATTAAGTCAGTACTACTTGGTAATTTAAACCAGCCTAAAAACGTGCAGAGGAATAAAATATCTTACTGAATACAGAACACAAGTTATTCCCCACTTCTAATCCTTATTTGGCAACCTGCTCGGAAACTCCCCCCCATTTCACATCTGGCTGAGCATTACTTCACAACTGGCATTCCCACCACTTTTGGTGCCGTTCCACAAGTTCTGTACTAACTTTGTCCCCCTGCTTACAGCCACCAGCTGTATCCATTTCCTGGGAGGTGCCCCAGTTCAGGGCTTCCCAATCGCCCACCTCCTGATTGAGCTCCCAGGGCTGTATTTGCAACTCTCTTGTGGTTGAGTCTCCCAGAGATCTGTCACAGGCTATCTGAGCCCCGCGCTGCTCCGAGCACTATAAACCATCTTGTTTCAATTAAAGAAGAACAGTGGTCCAATACAAAGATCCAATAGCTCACCACTCACCAGGCAAGAAATTCTCCGGCTTGACTAGTGTTACAGTTTCTATTTCCATCCGCTCCTTCCCTACGCAGAGTTAAGGAAAGGAACAACAAATCCCAAGTAAATGAGGGCTCAGGGGAGCACAGCGAAAAACTTTCACGCTTCTAGTTGCCAAACACATGCATTCCTACACACAGAGACCAAGAGTTTTTTCTAAGTTTAAAGATAAATTTTCATTTCAAGTAGGATTGAATTTGGACCTCTGACTCCAAACCCGACTTACACCTTGCCTCTCCTGTTGACTTTTACACAGCAAAGATTAAATACTGCCCTGCATGCACAGATGCTGCTTTCACCGGAAAAAAAAAACCCAAAACAAAAAACAAAACCCAAAGGGTACATTACTATAGTGGGATTGATGCTCTGCCTCCCCACCTGGGATTGAGCTCAGCACCTCATCTCTGCTAGCACAGAACACCAGGAACTCAGAGTCAGCTCAATCTCAACAGATATTTATTAAAACACAACAACCCACGCCTCATCTCCGCTGTTCTTCACCACCAAGAGTGCCAGCCCAATATAACCACCACTATAGGCTTCAGATTCTTTCTCCATCTATCTTTGATCTACACAGAAGACAGTAACAGCAGACCATTTCTGTGGCCTGGATTATCTTCTCTTTCTACATCCACGTCCCCAAACACACAGCCAAAACCAGGTAGTGTGTGTCTTAAATTATGCCACCATCATCCCTAGAAACTCACAAAAACTAAGGGATTAATACAAAGCAGAATTTTTGCTTGCATAGCTGTCTAAAAATAATCCCTCTCTGCATGGATGCTCAGGACTGCGACAGCCACAACAGTTTTCAAACAATTTTTGGCTAGTATGGTCCATGGTACAGATTGTCGATGCGTTGCCACTGACCCAGGCGCTAAGGAATGAAATATCCTGTGTTAGAGTACACAAGGCTCAGCTTTAGGTCTATAACGGGTTTAGGTCACAAATTTAATAACCACTCCAACACAAAAATCCACCACTAACATTTTCACAGCCTTGGATGAAATATCTTAATTCCAGGATACAACATAATTAATTAAAAAAAACTACTGGCACTTGAATGAAAATCTAAGCCTCTAAAGTTATATACGAGGGTAAGAAACTTTTATAGGCAGCATCCTCCTTGCTTAGATGGATTAAATTTAAAACCACTATACAAACTCTCCGCCCAAACTATTACTTGCTCAGCCATCACTTATTACTCTATAGTACAAAACTATGTATAATAAAAGCTCTGATTTCCCAGCAGTCTATATAAAAATCTACCCACACCTCACATTACAGTCCATCAATGTAAAACTTCTTTTATTCTCCCTCACGGAAGTTCAAATCTTCTCAACACCCTGGGTCATTTGTAGCAAAACACTATCAAAAGATGAATACATCAGTTTCTGTTAAAAGGGAAAACACTAGAGAAAAAGATATTCTGAAAACAAAAATAATTCAAGCAGCTATTACCTGAGGAAAAGACATGATGCACTGAAAAGCTAATTAATTAGGAGGTAAAAGGGAAAAAGGGGTGCAAAAGCCCGTAGATGTTTTCAGGGCATATACACCAAGTTTTTCCCCCTCTAACAGAAATTATGTGTATTTTTTTTCAGCTACCCATTTGTCATGTCCAAGGTTTTCCCACTTTATCCACCAATCTCTTTAAGTCCCTCCTGAAGAAGTGCTCTCCTGCCCAGTCCTTCAAAACACTTTCATTTTTTTAACTGAGGAGACACTCACCAGCGACCCTGCCTCTCCTCTCATTCCCCCTACGCACACTGTCCTCACATGGAGGAGCTTCCTAGTGCAACATTGTTTATAAACACAAGTACTTCTGAACCTTTCCGGCCTCAATAAGATGGCTGCTTGCCAAAGACTCTTGGCCAACTATTCCTTGAAGATACGAAAAATACTATTTATGGTAAAAACAAACAAACAAACAAACAAGTCACATGCTTAGATATCAGAGTGCAACTATTACTCAAAAGGCCTGATAAGAACTTCACAAGGGACACATTTGTTAACTCAGAAATAATTCAGCGGCCAAGCAAGACTCCTGAAAAGAGTAACCTGTGAAATTCCACAGATACGCACAAACCATCAGTCTCTGCTACACTTTAAAAGGAGATAACACACCCACAACCCCACATTATCCAACTCTTTTTTTGCCTGCAGCACAGGCTGAGCAGTCCCCCGTGATTTGCAGACACCGGTGACTGTGAAAGTAGCATACAGGCGGGAAGGATTTGCTCTGAACTGTGTTCCCACCCTGGAGCTGCCCCTGGGCACCGTAAACTCGTAGAACCCCTCTGGTCTGGCAAGAGCTACACCAGCTTACAGCAACTGAGATCTCTTCTTACACCTTTGCAAGGCTTTAACCCAAAACCACAATCCAGAGCAGCAATAAGGATAACGAACCCACCGAACCCACCGTGGAAGTCCCACTGGAATAGTCCCATTGTGAACCGGAATTTAACAGCCTTCTCTACGGAGAAGCACAAGCAGTAAAGGGAGGGAGGTAATTAACATTCTTTAACGGGGCTGTAACCACCCCAGGGTCTTAGGGAGGGACTCAGATGTCCCCAGCAGTCTCACGCTTAGGCCTGTATCCATCTCGAGCAGCACTGACAGGGATTCAGAGCTTCTTTTTGGAGCAGAACCATACTGAAGTCTCGGACAGAGCTTTTCCTTGAGCGATGGCACTTCTCCGGCCTCTGATAAAGTGACTTTGCGGAGGGAATAAAAAACATCCAAGCAACCAAATCGCGGGAACGCTACTGCAGCCACTTCCTAAGTTTACAAATAGCGATTATTTATTGTATCGCCCTCCTACCAGCCCCTTCTGCCGCTGACCTTCCCCCCGCGCCGCACGGCACCCCCGCCGCTGTTGACCAGCTGTCAGCGGGACAGGAGAGGCGGGTTCAGCGCCCTCAGCTCCTCTGTGAGAGCCGCCGAGGGGCCTGGGGCCCGCAGCCCGCCCGCCAGGCCCGCACCTCCCCGCTCCCCCGGCACCCGAGGCCCGCGGCCGCCTCCTCAGGCCTGGGCGGGGGCGAGGCGGGCGCACCGCGGGCCTCCCCGGGCAGGGAGAAGGGGGGAAGCAGGCCGCACTGGCCACTGTGACAGCAACCCTTGTCTGCGCAGCGAATCGTGACCCGTCACGACAGCCCCCCCCCCCNTTTATAAACACAAGTACTTCTGAACCTTTCCGGCCTCAATAAGATGGCTGCTTGCCAAAGACTCTTGGCCAACTATTCCTTGAAGATACGAAAAATACTATTTATGGTAAAAACAAACAAACAAACAAACAAGTCACATGCTTAGATATCAGAGTGCAACTATTACTCAAAAGGCCTGATAAGAACTTCACAAGGGACACACTTGTTAACTCAGAAATAATTCAGCGGCCAAGGAAGACTCCTGAAAAGAGTAACCTGTGAAATTCCACAGATACACACAAACCATCAGTCTCTGCTACACTTTAAAAGGAGATAACACACCCACAACCCCACATTATCCAACTCTTTTTTTGCCTGCAGCACAGGCTGAGCAGTCCCCCGTGATTTGCAGACACCGGTGACTGTGAAAGTAGCATACAGGCGGGAAGGATTTGCTCTGAACTGTGTTCCCACCCTGGAGCTGCCCCTGGGCACCGTAAACTCGTAGAACCCCTCTGGTCTGGCAAGAGCTACACCAGCTTACAGCAACTGAGATCTCTTCTTACACCTTTGCAAGGCTTTAACCCAAAACCACAATCCAGAGCAGCAATAAGGATAACGAACCCACCGAACCCACCGTGGAAGTCCCACTGGAATAGTCCCATTGTGAACCGGAATTTAACAGCCTTCTCTACGGAGAAGCACAAGCAGTAAAGGGAGGGAGGTAATTAACATTCTTTAACGGGGCTGTAACCACCCCAGGGTCTTAGGGAGGGACTCAGATGTCCCCAGCAGTCTCACGCTTAGGCCTGTATCCATCTCTAGCAGCACTGACAGGGATTCAGAGCTTCTTTTTGGAGCAGAACCATACTGAAGTCTCGGACAGAGCTTTTCCTTGAGCGATGGCACTTCTCCGGCCTCTGATAAAGTGACTTTGCGGAGGGAATAAAAAACATCCAAGCAACCAAATCGCGGGAACGCTACTGCAGCCACTTCCTAAGTTTACAAATAGCGATTATTTATTGTATCGCCCTCCTACCAGCCCCTTCTGCCGCTGACCTTCCCCCCGCGCCGCACGGCACCCCCGCCGCTGTTGACCAGCTGTCAGCGGGACAGGAGAGGCGGGTTCAGCGCCCTCAGCTCCTCTGTGAGAGCCGCCGAGGGGCCTGGGGCCCGCAGCCCGCCCGCCAGGCCCGCACCTCCCCGCTCCCCGGCACCCGAGGCCCGCGGCCGCCTCCTCAGGCCTGGGCGGGGGCGAGGCGGGCGCACCGCGGGCCTCCCCGGGCAGGGGGAAGGGGGGGAAGCAGGCCGCACTGGCCACTGTGACAGCAACCCTTGTCTGCGCAGCGAATCGTGACCCGTCACGACAGCCCCCCCCCCCGCCTCCCCTCAAGGCCTGTCAGGGAGGGGGCGCGGCGCTGAGGGGAGTTCCCGGCCCCCCAGGCCGCTCCCGCGCCTCACGGCCTAGCGGTCCCGGTCCCTCCCTTTCACCTCTCCACACACAGCCCCGCACCTTGCCGCGGCGGCCCCGGGGGTGGGCGGAGGGGGGGACTCACCAGCAGGCCCGGCGGACACAAAGCGGCCCCTCTAATGGCGGCGGCAGAGCGGGAACCGGCGGGGGGGGGG
>VZTO01004279.1:16942-53576 GCA_013400615.1 Syrrhaptes paradoxus
GGGGGGGCGGCCGGGGCAAAGGGGCGGGGGCGAGACGGCGGGGGGGGTGTGGCCGCGGCGCGCGGTGGGGGGGCGGGCCGAGGCGGTGCCGCCGGCCAATAGGAAGCCGCGGGCATTTTTCGAACGCCGGCCCCCCCCCTTTTCCCTCCACCTCTACAGCGCGCGGGAAGAAGGGGGGGGGGGAGGAGAGAAGGGAGTGTGCGCATGCGCGGCGCCGTCACGTCCCGCCGTGCGCGCGCCTCCTCGGCGGGCTGTAGGTGGGCTGCGCGCGCGCTGCCTCGCTGAGGCGTTCTCCCGCCTTCACCCCCTGAGGGGACGCGGGACGCCGTCGCCCCTCACCTCAGCCCGGGCCGCGCCCATTGCACTCCTTGTGTCGCGGAGATGTGGCTGTGAGCTGNCCACAGCGCGCGGGAAGAAGGGGGGAGGGGAGGAGAGAAGGGAGCGTGCGCATGCGCGGCGCCGTCACGTCCCGCCGTGCGCGCGCCTCCTCGGCGGGCTGTAGGTGGGCTGCGCGCGCGCTGCCTCGCTGAGGCGTTCTCCCGCCTTCACCCCCTGAGGGGACGCGGGACGCCGTCGCCCCTCACCTCAGCCCGGGCCGCGCCTATTGCACTCGTTGCATCGCGGAGATGTGGCTGTGAGCTGGAAGTTTTTTGTCAAAACACACTTAACAGGTTCTCACTTGCGGGAGGGATCGCTTTTCTACCGTTCCTTCGCTTTTGCTTTGTTTCAGGCAGCTTTGTTAGCCGTGCCTCTGCGGCCTGAGGTGAGGATCACTGTGAGGCAGAGCAGGGGTGAGACCCTCGCTGCTATTTTCACCATTACGGTTATTTCAGGGCTGTGCAGAGCACGCTGAGAGGTAATAAACGCTTTCTGTGCACCTCTTGTGATGCTCTTGCTCCAAGTTTGTTTAGCTTTTTGGCTAGGCCTGTGGGGTTTTTTTCTTTTGTTTTCTTCCACCATCTTATCTTAAGGACAGGATATCTTCCCTTATCTTAAGGACAACTTCTTAATTCCCCTCCCTACCTATTCTTCTCTTTTCTGCCATAAGTATGCTCCCTACAAGCTGTCTCCAAATCTCTACTCTTTACTCCCCAGTTCACCACAGCCCACGTGTATCGCTCCTAAATGCCGCAGAATTTTTTTATCCATTCTCTCTTGGCCAGGCAGGTTTTTTTATTATTTTTTTCCCCTGCACATAATCTGACTGTCCATTTCTTTTTACAATTTGAAGATGGCACGGGCAGAAGTGCATTTATTTGGGCATCATGGTACCTTTTATCCCTCCTGTGGAGAGGAAGCCCCTCTGTGAGCACTTTTTAGGAGCACTTACACCACTCAAAGCACCATCAAGTGTCTTGTTTCTGCAATAGTGCCTTGACTATTTCTTGTCTAAACTTTTTTTCCCCCTTAGGTGGCTGCTGTAACACCATATTACACCCAAAAGCCTCTCCTTACAAAGCCAAGCTGCTGTGACCAAAGCCTGGCCTTGCTCCGTGTCTTCTCCGCTCCCGATTATCTCTGGGATGCTTTGCTTTCCTACAGTCCTTTGTCTCCTGTGTGCCTTAGCCAGATGGCTCCAGTTTGCTAAACATTCCTGTCTTGCTTGTGAGTGCGAAATGACGACTGTGCAGCTGTAGAAAAATGTGTTCTTTGGCCTTTTTCCCCTTGCAGTGCCTCTCTGGCAGGAGGGGAGCGATTGGAAGGTGGAGGAGAGAGGAGCGAGAGGGAACCTGCCCTTTTACTGCTGGCTTTTAAGACACAAAGAGAAAAAGGGAAAAGATGAAACCACCCCAGCTGCCCTGCCCTTGCTCACTGCAAGCCTTTGTGCAAAACCCCAGCACCTGTGTTGGCTGAGCCAGAGCTACACCAAGATGCAAGCAGAGAAGAAAAGCTTTTGTTGTCTCCTTCCCTGTTTTTTTATCTCCAAATCCATGCCAGACGGGAGCTGCAGGCCCTGCGCATTCCTTAACAGCCACAGGCCTGCCTAACCGCAAGGTGGGCTCTTGTGAAAATTCCACACCTGGGGAAGGCAGCTGCATCCCGCAGTGGGATCAAAACCCACTGCTCAATCTCCTCTGCCCTCCGCCCTGCTTTTTGGGGGTCTTGTGGCATCTGTGTCCCCCTCCTTGCTCCCTCAAGGCTGCAAGCAGTGGGTGACACTGGCAGGAGCCTGCGACCTGGCACCTTTGAGTGAGGATGCACAGGAGGAACGGAAGAACAGTGCAGGAGAGGAAAATCCGTCTCCATAAAAAAATACTTTTAATAAGCATTAAGCACTTTTAGTAAGTACTAAGCACTTCCAGTACCTTTCCTGCCCTCCCAGGTGCCATGCACTAGCAAGATTCCAACTGCTTTGTGGATTTTTTTTTTCCCCCTCAAATAATTTGATTACATCTTTCCACAGCCCTAGAGCTTCTACAAATGTGCCTACAACGTTGAGTTTGGACCGTACGGTGCAGCTTGCAGTTTACACCAGATCATTTAGACATGCTGCTATTGTTGCCAAGGAGGAGCTGTAAAATTTGCATGTGGGGAGATTTCCTGTTTCCACCCCATATCCAGAGCAATGCTGTGCGTTCTTGTCCGTGTTAGAAACATGAAACCTGTTGTACTTCTGTTTTAAATACATCTGGTCACAGAAACTCCATTCCAGGGGCCACCCCATTAACTTTCTTACCCTACATCAACTCCTGTTTTCCCCATTTTGACACATTCTTTACTTAAAGTGAATTTTTTTTTTTAATTTAGTAAGTACTGCTCCTCTGTTGCTTANACCCCATTAACTTTCTTACCCTACATCAACTCATGTTTTCCCCATTTTGCCACATTCTTTACTTAAAGTGAATGTTTGTTTGTTAGTTTTTTTAAATTTAATAAGTACTGCTCCTCTGTTGCTTAACAACTACCTGCCACATAAGACCAAAACACAAGATTATTACTTTTTTTATGACCACCTTTGTCATACTGTGTACCTTGTACGCTGCTGGCTGAGTGAAAGCAGCATCTTTGTCACCAAATTATGTTTTAATATTGCCCTGTGGCTCTAAACTTCAGCTCTGATTATATTAAGGCCTTGCCTCTAGTGTCGTCACCCCAAGTTTTTGGTGAGTTTTTTCTTTTCCATTTTTACCTCAACTTTTGCATTTCTTTTTATAAAGACTTTTACACATTTTTGGCCCACAAGTCTGCCTGGCTCAGGGAGAATTTGAGCCTTTTTCCATTTCGTCCCGTCTCTAGCGGGGGAGCTCCTTCCCATCGCCTTGCTCTTTCATCCCTAAAACCTCAGATTCTGCTGCTGCTTCTTCAGCTTCTTATACTTTGAAAAATAAACCAAATATTTCTCGAGAAACTTCTTACCTTTAGATCTGGTGATCCCTGAACATATATCCAAGGAGGGGTTTATTTTGGTTTGATGGGATCGCTCGAGCAGGACTTTTGCCTTGAAGTTTCCATTCAGCCGGTGGCATGCCCGGCCGTGAGGGGACAGTCGCTGCTGTTTCCAGCAGCTGACCCAGTGGATTTGCACAGGGAGCGGTGCCAAGTATAATCACCCCGTAACCATCACAGAACCAAAACATTTAATTAATGTGGGCCTCTCATTTTCCACTTGTTGAGCCACACACAAACTTCCAGGGCCCTTTCGCCTGCAGCACACTCAAGTATTATGTGATAAAAGACTTATTTGTCACCCTTCCCGCAGTCCCACACACATAATTCTTGTCTTTATGCTTGAGCTGCTTTTTACTGCTGGATATTTTCCATCTCCAGCAGAAATATGGACTTTTAGAAAAGGTGACGTGATGGCCTTTAACCACAATTTTCCACTTAGTTGCTGCTTCACTTTACCAAAGACACACATCTAACGATCACCAGAAAAACTTACCCTTCTCTTCCAAGTCACACCTACTTTTTTTTCAGCAGAGTCTTGCCATCAGTCCTGTATTTCCTGTAGTCCTGTGCAAAAATCACTCCTTTTCTGCTTTCAACTCAAAAATGCATATTCGCTGCCACTTTGTGGTCTTCCAGATATCACCTCTGATCTCTTTATTCTTTATCAGCTTCCTAATAATTTGTTCTCTGCACTTTTCCCAGTGTCACCCTACGCCACCTCCCAGCTCATCTCTGTTGCTGCCCCCCTCACACCTACCCTTAAGGCTAAGTTAGGTTTAAATTTTCAACCAACCAGTCAGGTTTATCTTTTCTAACCATTTCCCCTTTTCCAAGGAGCATTCTCTTTGTCTGCATACTTTCAAACCCACCAAACCATTTTCTTATCAGTTCTTATCCGGTGAATAAAAATATGCCTAAATACACCAAATTTTGCTTTGTTCTGGAGCAAACATATGACAGGAATGCCACTGGAGCTGGCAGAAAATCTGGAGCAGGAAAACACTGTGGACTAAGCAGCCTCCACAGGCTGCTCCTTTTCTAGAACCACTCTAATTTGAAATAGATCCTTATTGCTAACGAGGCAGATGCTATTGTTACTGGGAGACCAGTGCCTGGAAGTTGTGATTTTTTTTTCTTTTTTCTATAGCAATTTTGGCATTACAGCAGTGATTTATGTTACCCAAAGCAGGCGAGTGGAAATGACGTGTGTGCACCGTACACCCCTGTGATCAGCAGCCTGGCTGGACTCCGGCCTCTGCGCTGGTCCTGCAGCCGTGAGAGAGCAGCGCCGTGCCAGCGAGCCTTGCTGGGAAGGCAGAAAACCTTTGGGTTGAGCAGGAATTTAAACCATTTTTGGCAACGGATGTTGCTTGAAGCATACGGTCAGCTCTAGTGCTGGCTCACTTGCGTCTCCATGGGAAATCTTGTCGATTGGCTTTTCTTCGAGATGTGTCAGCCACAGCCCAGGCTCCTGCTCAAAATATCCACCTGGTGATGCTGGAGGACACCAAGACAATCAGACACATTTCCCTGGAGGATGGGGCAGAACACTCAACTCCTGTTTGACATGAAATGCTTCACGTTTGATGATATGACGTATGGAGACACACGAAGAAGGGCTGGGAAGCAGAAGAGCTGCGCATCATTGTAAATTCACGGAGTGGCAATGCCACAACCTTGCAGAGCACTGAAGAGGCCGAGCGCCTGCTCCTTTCTCAGGCTGGCTGCTTTTGGGGAGGTACGTGGTTTCCCCGCACAACTCGCTCTCACACAAACGAGAGGTGGCTGGTGCGCACAGATTATTCCCTTTAGGCCATCTTTAATGACACAGAGCATTTGTAGCAGGCAACACTGAAATGACCAATTTTCCTTTACAGGTGAGACCCAAAGGTACCAGCTGCATCTGCTGAGATGATCTTTTCAGCTCCCTTCCAGCTGTTCTCTGCAGCATCGCAATAAAACACTTTTAACAGTGCTCTGCTCCATGTTTGTTAATGCTCTGAACCCTGGGAGCTTAGTAAAACTCGTCTTCGTGACAGTATCTCCTGTTAAGCCTTGCAGGGGCCTGCACCAGGACAACTAAGTGTGCAAGAGCCAGGCTTTACCGTTCTCTCCGCTTGCTCAGCTCAAGGATTGCACCTTCCCCAAGCCCCCTCTCCCCTTTCCAATTTGCAACCAGGGCACAACCCTCGCTGCAGCTGGGACAGCGACTGCACGCTTGGACAAATTCCCCTTTGGAAAGCACTGAATGGAGCAGGAGCTGGGTTTATTTCTGTCGCCGTTTCAGTGCAATTTAGCAGCTGGAAATGAGGTAGACAAACCGGCGCCACGTGACCAAAGCTTTCCACAGATGACGGTTGTGCATTGCAGCCGGAGTTATTGCAGCAGATCCCAGTTCCACGATGGTTACCTGCAGGTGGCAAGCGGAGTCCCTTGGAAAACACAAACGTAGACAACTCTGAGTTAAATTTCCTCGGATATCTGCAGGGCTTTAGTCACGCTGCTGGAAGCCAAGTGGGTTAATCAATCTCCTGCTGTGGTTGCACGCCCATCACCGCGGTTTTCCTGCAGTGGCTCCTTAGGGGTTATCTATCCACAGAGCTGTGCTGAGACACGGGCAGCAAAGCTGGACCTCCTGGGATGAAGCCACCTCATCCCCAGGCTCCATCCTGTGGTTGTTGGAGCTTGCACATGGCCACCAGACCACATCAAACTGTTGCCTGGAGTTTCTACCAGCGCACAGTATCTTGTGCAAGCCTCTGGGTTGGCACCTTATTGAAAGAAAGCGGCGTGCGAAGGGCTCACGCTCCTGCTGATGCTGCTTGGCTGGAGATGCCGCTCTGTTGCCCTAGGATCAGGTAGCAGCAGAGGATCAGCATCTTCCAAAGAGGAGAAAGGCCAAGCTCTCTGTGCCAGACCGACTGCGTAAAGCCAGAGCTCAGAGCGCTTGCCAGCCCGAACATCTCCTGACAGCTTCATCCCCACGTAGCGCACAGCAGCCCTGACCAAACTCCTGCCACGCGGCACCTCACCATCATCATGTACCTACCTGCGGCCAACAGCCATCTCGCCTAAGGGCAGTTCCACATCTGGAGGCCAGAGGTGTTGGAAGAGTGGCCTGGGAGGCGAGTACATCTGATTTTAAGCTTACTGCCCCCAAAATTAAACCCTCGTGCATCTGTGAAACGCATCAAGTGAGCTGTAACAGCTTTTCTGCTCTGCAGCGAACGCTTCCGACGAGGCAACCAGCTTCAGGTGCCTTTGTCCTCCAGAACAACTCACGCTGGAATGAAATCCAGCAGAACAATCACAGCCACCCTTTTGGCAGTGAGATGCCAACATCTGCAATTGGTTTTAAGCGCTTTCAGGACGCTCAGCAAGTTAACAGAACTTTTTAGGCACCGTTTTATCTTTACCAGAAAAAAATGGCCTATAGGGTTGAACCGAAAGCTCTGTTGGGCCTCAGGAATGCAGCAACTAGTGTAAGTTACTACTGGCTTAAACCCACCTTGTGCACACTAAAAACCACCTCTGCAGAGCAATCCCTCCTCCTGAGCCCCTCCTGCCACATGGCCTCTTTGGCTGCCAGCTCCTGTACCAGGGAGTGCTGAACCCCGGCAAAAGATTTTTCCACACAACATCTGCTCCTGGACCTGAGGCTTCTTGAGAAAATCAGGTTAAAAACTGAACGTGTCAACACATGCAGACAGAGAGCAACGTCTGGTATCAGTGTACTCCCCGACCCGGTTCACAGAAATAGCCGATCCGTTGCTGAAAACACTTTCCTAGAAAGAAACCAGCCCTAGGCAGACATCTGGCCTGGAAATTTTCTGTTTGACTTCTTCAGGTTTGGGGACATTTTCAGCAATAAACACAGACGTAAGCGATGCATCTGCTCCTCCGTGCCCGTGCCTTTGATAGCGTGCACAGCCTCAGCGCAAGATGGGCTTCCAGCAGTGGAAATGACTTCTAACACAGCTCTTTCCTGCCGAGCTGCATTAACTCCCTGCCACGTCCATCAGCCTGCCCAGAAAACGTTGTTTAAAGGCCTTACAGGACCAAGACTGGAAAGAAAAAAAAAACCAACACACCCACAAAACCTTTAGTATTTTTTGGGGAAATTTGCTGCCTCCCTGCTTAGGCTTTGCTATAACGTTAGGTAGGAATAACCCCAGCTCACCTCTCCTCACGTAAAATCAGGCTTCCACAAATCACATTCCCACGGGAACATCTTTTAATTAATTATCCCCTTTTCTGCTTCATAAATCTCTTAGCTCTTTGTATTTTAATACCCTTCAGGAGGAGATGTGTTGCAAACATCTTCCAGGCCCACGGGCCACGTTCTGAGGAGCCACAGCAGCCTGCAAACCTGACCTCTTCTAGAAGGCGACTGAAAAGTAACGGCATCTTGGTATGGGTGCAGGTAAGCAAGCGGCACGTGGCAAACAGTGCGAGGGGAGCAGAGGAAGCAGCTTGGCCCAAGACTGGTGCCAGACAGATCCTCGTGGTGACATTTGTGGGAAGCTGCACCTCAAGGTAACACACCCACAGCTGGAGACCTCCAGGTCTCGTGCATAAACTGCTCACAGAGCTCCACATGCAGCTGAACTGATCCAGCCTAAGAAAATACAAAGCTTGCCATGCTGCAGACCCACCTTTTCAGAGCCTTTGGATAATTCTGAAAAAAACCTTAAAACCTCTGAAAACTCCCTTCCTGACACTTGCAGGACACTGACAGGGCAAGGTCTCACCCCCCTGGAACATTATAACATTAAAGGCTAAAACAAAGAGGGGAGAGACTTTCTCATCTCTCCTCTACCCGCATTCTCATCATTCCTGTTCCTTCCCACCAATGTTTTCTCAACTCTTTCCGCCAAAAGATTCAAGCTCCCCAAACAAATTTCCCTGCCCTGACACACTCTGATTCCCGTGGCTGATCAAAGGTTCTAGCAATTTCTTCCCTTCTGATTCAAAGGCAATCGATAAATAAATTAGTCCTTGCACGGCACGGCTCCGGTGTCACACCCGTTCCCAGCAGGGTCTGACGCTGCAGAGCGGACATTCATCAGGTGCATCACTAACTGGCAAGTATCTGGCCTCATGTACACACAAACTCACATTCACCTAATTCAACCATTTAACTGCTACCAACCACCACGTACCCGCTCAGAAATGACTTTTGCAAGAAGAGCACCCACNCCGTGCTTAGGCTTTGCTATAATGTTAGGTAGGAGTAACCCCAGCTCACCTCTCCTCACGTAAAATCAGGCTCCCACAAATCACATTCCCACGGGAACATCTTTTAATTAATTATCCCCTTTTCTGCTTCATAAATCTCTTAGCTCTTTGTATTTTAATACCCTTCAGGAGGAGATGTGTTGCAAACGTCTTCCAGGCCCACGGGCCACATTCTGAGGAGCCACAGCAGCCTGCAAACCTGACCTCTTCTAGAAGGCGACTGAAAAGTAACGGCATCTTGGTATGGGTGCAGGTAAGCAAGCGGCACGTGGCAAACAGTGCGAGGGGAGCAGAGGAAGCAGCTTGGCCCAAGACTGGTGCCAGACAGATCCTCGTGGTGACATTTGTGGGAAGCTGCACCTCAAGGTAACACACCCACAGCTGGAGACCTCCAGGTCTCGTGCATAAACTGCTCACAGAGCTCCACATGCAGCTCAACTGATCCAGCCTAAGAAAATGCAAAGCTTGCCATGCTGCAGACCCACCTTTTCAGAGCCTTTGGATAATTCTGAAAAAAACCTTAAAACCTCTGAAAACTCCCTTCCTGACACTTGCAGGACACTGACAGGGCAAGGTCTCACCCCCCTGGAACATTATAACATTAAAGGCTAAAACAAAGAGGGGAGAGACTTTCTCATCTCTCCTCTACCCGCATTCTCATCATTCCTGTTCCTTCCCACCAATGTTTTCTCAACTCTTTCCGCCAAAAGATTCAAGCTCCCCAAACAAATTTCCCTGCCCTGACACACTCTGATTCCCGTGGCTGATCAAAGGTTCTAGCAATTTCTTCCCTTCTGATTCAAAGGCAATCGATAAATAAATTAGTCCTTGCACGGCACGGCTCCGGTGTCACACCCGTTCCCAGCAGGGTCTGACGCTGCAGAGCGGACATTCATCAGGTGCATCACTAACTGGCAAGTATCTGGCCTCATGTACACACAAACTCACATTCACCTAATTCAACCATTTAACTGCTACCAACCACCACGTACCCGCTCAGAAATGACTTTTGCAAGAAGAGCACCCACACAACCTTCTGCGGAGCTTTAACAAACGCACCTTGAGACCCGCTGGGTGGGGATTTCCATGCGGACGAGCCTTTCGGAGACCTCGAGAGCGCCCATCGCCAACCCGCTGCGCCCCACGGCGAGGCTGGGAGGCGAAGCGGCTGAGGAGTCGCTGGATGTCGTACAAGCAGATACATACATGTGCATATTAAGGGCGAGATTTTTTTTTTTTTTTTTAACAAAACATCAGAGAAAAGTGTTTTATTGTTACTAAAAAAAACCCCAAACAATGCTCTAGTGTTTTAGGCCACGGATTCTCTAGCTCAGATTCACGGCGTGGAACATGTTAACAGGGAAAGCGTCTCGTGGACATCTCCCCTCCAGCCACAACCAGGCACCCTCCTCCCTTCCCCCTGGTGATCAAATAACATCCTTATGCAAGTACAGCAATTTTGTTTACATGTAAAAGTAAGATTAGGAAAGTATTTAATGTATTTGTAGCCTTTTTTTTGTTTGTTTCTTGTTTTTCCTTTTTTGTTTTGTTTTCTTTTTTTTTTTAAAAAGAAGTGATTTAGCAGCTGGAAAGAAAAAGACAGCATCATGTGAGCAGCTAGCGCTGCACAGACCACCAGCAAACGCTCCACAGGTTACTCGCGGTCCACGGACCACAGTTCACAAACTACATTTCAGGGCTTCACAAACTTTGCAGACTGTATCGACGGCAGATGCTTCTTCACAGTGAGAGCCAGCAGGTCATCTTTGGTTGTTGAAGAGAGACACACAAGAGACTTAATGCACTCGGCAGCAGCTCAGTTTGGAGGACTGGGCGGCGTCGGGACGCGGTCGAGGTCCCTTTGGGCACACAGAAAACGCGCTCCGACTGCACGGCAAAGCGACCACTGTTAATCCGTACCCGGGCTGCACTCGCACTGCAGACACCGTCACGGCGTGGGCAGAGCACCGCATCGCTTATTCCACCTCTTGACTCCAGCAGGGCGCTTTCGTTTTCACCCGGACGGGTTTTTGGGTTCCTTAGGCACAGCAAGGCAACCGGCAGATGCGAAGGGCAGCGGTGGCAGAAGCTGGGCAGCAACGGACGCACAAGCCACAGCGAAGGGCTGTCGGTTCTCTGCTCGAGCGGCTGTGACCCCCGCAGCTACCAGGGTCCCAAGTCCCCAGGACGCCGCCGCTGATCCAAGTCACACGAGAGACACTGCGGCCACACGGCTGGAAAAAACCGAGCTGGGATCGAGCACCGACCGCCCCGAGGTGTCTCCCAGCCTCACAGAAATGTGCTGGGAACCAAACGCACCGACACGGGACAGCAGCCCGGCCAGCTGCTCATCGGCCATTAAGTTCTCTCTGCACAAAACGTCTCCCAAGCAGCAACCCCCTTTTTTTTTTTTACTTTTTTTTTTTTTTTTAAACAACAATTGCTCTCACCCCTCTTTTTTGGTAGACACACATACATACACACGCTATATGTACACAATTTGGAACCGAGGATCTACGCAATGAAGAGGAAGCCAGCACCGCTCAGAGATGCTGCACACATTCAGCAGCTGTCAAAGGAGAAGTCGTTTTACTTTCTTTTAAACTTGCAATGTTTGTCTTTATTTTGTTCTTTATATTTTGAAAGTGAAAAGAAATAGTATTGAGTCAATTTCTTTTTTTCTTTTTTTTTTTTTTTTTAAATATTTGTTCTATGTATTTACAAGCCTTAAAGTTGCTCTAAAGGTTCTGAAAGTATCACTAGTACTTTTTCCCCAGGGTAGCACTGTTTTGAATGAGTTATTTTCGGAGCACTCTGGTCCGCAGCGGTTTTCTCAAATGCATTTCCGTCTTTTCCAAGGTTATGTACGTTTTGATTACTATTTTCTTTTTAAATTTCTGAAGCAAGCTGAGAGGCAGGCAGAAAAATTCTGATGACAATTAAAAAAAAAAAATTGATCTCTTCCTCATCTAGCTTACCCCAGCCCCCTTGAAAAGTTTTGTCTATTTATCATGCTTTGAAACAAAACTGAGGTGCATATGAAGGGGAGGGAAATTTATTTCTCTGCTTTTGTTCTATTATACAATTTGTTTACAGAAACTGCAAATTTAAAAATTACACTGGCATTTGCAGTCCTTAAAATAATAAATTAAAAGTTTTCAACTTTTTTTTTTTGCGCTAAACAGATTTGTTTCGCTTTGTGTTTTTGTAAGTATGAGTCCTTGTTTAAAAAGAAAAGAAAAAAAAAGATTAAAACAGAAAATATTTTCTATAAATAATACATGTATTTTGGTTTAGTGCTCCCGCCCTCAGGTTTGAAGTTTACTTTTTTTTTTTCAAGTACCTTTTTTCNTAAACAGATTTGTTTCGCTTTGTGTTTTTGTAAGTATGAGTCCTTGTTTAAAAAGAAAAGAAAAAAAAAGATTAAAACAGAAAATATTTTCTATAAATAATACATGTATTTTGGTTTAGTGCTCCCGCCCTCAGGTTTGAAGTTTACTTTTTTTTTTTCAAGTACCTTTTTTCCTCCATGATCACCTTTGTGTTTATCTATTTTTACCTCTCCCACTCGTGCATGTGTGGGGGGAAAGGGGGGGTCTGCGCGAGAATTGGCCTTGCTGCACTGTGATTGGCGAAGACGTGAAACTTTTTAAAAAAATACTTAAATTGTTTCTTTTTTTTTTTTTTCTCTCTGTATTTTAAGTTTTAATTATCCTCTGACTCCTCTTCGGCCTCTCGTAGCCACGTGAAGAACGCTGTGACAGATTTTAACGCTACTCCTTTCCCGTTCTGCTCCGCTGGGTCCTTGCTGCTCTCCCACTTGTAGAAGGCATCCTCCGATATTACCTCCTCGTCATACAGGCAATCAAAAAACATCCGCAACAAATCTGCAAGAATGGAACAACGGGAGAGAACAGCTGTTAGCGCTGCGCAGTTCAAGTCAGAGGACAAAGACGTGGCTACGGATAAGGGGATTAACGGGACCTCTAATGCCAGAGATGCAGATACAAGTAAAAGGAAGATCTGTCACTGAGTTATTGCTTCCTGGCTGGTGACACACAGCTGAGAGGGAAAACGGGTCCCTCTGATGCCGCTGGGTAACACATGCTCGGCAGGAAAGGGAAAGCTGGGAAAGCAGCCGTGGGATCGTATTATCTAGGGATTGGCCGGCAAACAGAACCCACAGCAGCCCATCCTCCTCTCGCTGGACTCTGCAGCCTGGCTCCTCTCCAACACCTGATTTTTTGTGGCTCAGCAGGAGGGATAACCAAGGACTAGCGCCTTAAAGCTAAGGATGATCGAGTCGGGTGGTTTTGGGCTCATTCTGATTTTCTGCTGCAGACTCCCCAGGCACCTCTGGTTCTTTGGCAACTCCCTCCCTCTTTTGCAATAGGTTTTCTGCAGTGTCTCATCAGTTGTCCCACTCATTTTATTCCCTCCGAGTCCACAGACATCTGTGGGGCAGTGACGCCACTGCAACACCCAGTGCTCTCACATGTGCAGGAATTGTAAACTCAACAGGTTATTTTTTATTGCTCTTTTTCCCCCTCTCTTTTTATCAACAGAGATTTGTCCTTCCTTCTGCACGGCTGCTTCCAGGAGCAACCAGGAGAAGAGCCGGCCTCTGGCCAAGCATTTGGGGACCTGCACCACTTTAAAGCTGGAATCTGGACAAGCAGCAACCACCACGCGCTGTTTTCCCTCATCTGCCACGTACAAAGGTAAGGAGAAGCACATCCTCCTCCAGTCTCTACCACTAGACTTCACTCTCGTTCCTCACACTGTCAGGGTTCAAATCCCCAGCACAGAGGCAACACTTACTAGGAGGTTGATCAAGTTTTACTATTGATGCTTGTAGTGCATAAAGTGCTTGTAGTTCCTTCTCTGTGTCTGAGTCTAGGTACTTGAGTAAGATCGGCACTCTCTGTTTGATAACAGCAGTGTCCACACGGAAGCTAGAAGAGTCCGCTGAGGGGAAGAGAAGAAAACGGGGTCAGCTTTGGTGCACGGCAGCCGGGGCGGATCTTTAATTGCATTTTTTTATTCAAATAGAAATCACAGGTACAGGTTAGTGTGGAGAGAAACAACAGGAAATATTTCTGGTCCATGGCTTTTTCCCCAATTCAACCAGTACCTGCAGTGACCCTGGCCATCACCAGCCCGCTGACACAGGCAGAGGGATTACCACCTTCCTTTGCAGGGCAAGTCGTTGTGTTTTCACAGACAACTGTATGTCCAAAGTGTGTACAAAGGCTAGGGATAAAATTTCAGTTACATAGAAGGTGTTTAGAAAAGTGTGGTTTTTTTTCCCCTAAAAATACTACGGCAGAAACAGACTCACAAGCTGCACATGACACAGGGATCAGGAATATATAAACATACACATTAGAAGTCCATCAGCAATGCGAACAAATTATTCAGCAGCTTTTAAGTAGCTCATACAACACAATTAAGTGATTATTTTGAAAACAAAGGGGAAAACCCCTCAATTAGAGGCAAGGTCAAAACATAAACCAGAGCAAGATGTTCCTGATACACACCGGGGAGCCCTTAACCATTTGTCATCAAATCCTGTGTCACTTCGCCACTAACACTAGGTGGCATCAGGAGAGTTCTGTTCTGAGGCAGAGGAAAGGAGCTGGTCTGGCTGTCCCCTCCCCACCAGATGAAGTTCAGCCCACTCTCTCCACCAAGCGTGACTTTTACAGCGAAGAGCAGAACCGGGTGCTTTACAAGCACAATTTTTTGCTTTGCCAGATGCCAACAGTAAAGTCAAAGAAAACAAAGTGAACAGATGTTTCTGGCTGCAGCGCTTTCTTCAAGCCCCCCTGAGGGTCTGAGGCTCACACGTCTGACGTGGGAACCCCCCCTTTCCTCCATTTCCAGCAGCCTGCTGGACATCCAACTAATCCACATAAAGCATCTTTCCAAAATTGCAACTTTGGAAATAAAACTATTAAGGAGACAGAGGCGCAGGCTGGCTTCTCTTCTGCAACCCACGCCCGACTCGCACGGGCAATCTGCGATGGTGAGCACCCACGCGTACTTCCCGACACAGGAGTGGAAATGCTCATTATCTCAGTAAAGTCTAGTTTCCACCTCCACTAGAAAAATCAACGAACAATCCGACATTACTCAGAGTCGTCACGCAAGGTCACCGGGACACGTAACACCATAATCAGCAAAGCGCCCGGCTGTCACGCCGGGAATGCTCCTGCTCTCCAGCACTAGAGTTCAGTACAGTCCAAAAGTCTTAGTGGGTGGTAAAAGCCAGTCTCAGGGAGGAAAAGTGATATAAACCTGCAAAACATAAAATAATTCTTTGCCCGTTTGGTTTGTAAGGTGTTTACACTGCAAGCTACTCACCTATAATAGCTGCTTTACAAACTGCTGTCATTAAAGCTCTAAGGAATGTAGGTGAACTCATCTGGCTTTCATCTAGATTAGCCTGAAATCAAGAGTAAATGGACCGGTTAAAAACACGCCGCTGCGTGAGAGCAACCGCCTCCAAACTCCGCTGCTGAATCTGGCAGCGAGTTCAAGTTCAGCAAACGCTGCTGCAGCAGAAATCCAGTTCACCCCTCTGCAACAGCTCAGCTTTCCCCCTCACTTCTTGAAACTGGCTCAGGTACGTCAACACGCAACTGTTCCTGGGCGATCAATACACCATTGAACTTCTCCCACACTACTCATCTGTCTTGAGAAACAAACCAAAAACTCTTGGCTTTTGCAATGCCCTTAGACATTTTCTAAGAGTTTTAGGCTTTTTCAAATTTTACAGCATGCTCCTAGGGTGGAGNAGGCCAGCGGGGTGACAGGGATTTTTCTTCCCCCCCCCCCCCTTTTTTCTTTTATTTTCTCTTACAGTGCATGGTCCGATGCACTGGGAAAGGTACAGGTGCTCACACTGACTGCCCAGGATGTTTTTGCAGCAGGGCAGGGGGGAATCACACAGGTCACGGCAATGAGATAACTTTTGTCCCTACTTTGGGAAGAAAGAGTGTATTTGGTCTAAAATGTACTAAGTAGCCAGAAGCAGCGTTTTCAGAGTCAAAAAGCCTACAGCACTTAAAAAGCAGTTACACAGTTGTACGTTAACACTGCTGAAATTTTTTTCTCCCTAAAGCTTTCTTCCTAAAGATTCATTATGTATGGATTTTAATTAATTGGAAGTGTTGATTACACAGACCTAATCATCTTTGCATCCTATGCCTAGGGAGGAGCCTGCAGAGATGCTCCTTTAGATGAGAAAATATTTACGAAAGCAGTTAACGAACGGGGTGCAGGGAGGGTGAAAATAGTCTTTGTACCTCTACCCAGTCAAAGATTTGTTCATCGTTCGCCTTGTCCTCCACAATGAGTTTTTCCAGCTGCTTGTTCAGCTCTTCCGCAGAGAGTTCTTTCTCTGAAAGTGCTTCTGAGGAACTGGAACAGTCGGACTCCGTGAAGTCCAACTTCTGCAACACCAGAAGCGATGATGGGAATTAGTTAAATACACTTTCCCGTGCGGAATTATTCCAAATTCAGGCAGCAAGCTACACTTCATCCTGGCGTTCTTCAACTGCTAAGTTACCATTACAACGACTGCTACACTTTCTCTGTTGCAAAGATGACAAAGCGTTTTACAAACCCGTGGGAACTCTATTATCCAGCAAAGACAACCGGGCACCTCAGAGCAGCTCCAGCCCCGCGCGATACGAGTGTGCACAAAATAAAGAGCATATTGCTCAACTGAAACGACGGGGAGCTGGAATGCAATTACCAGAGCTGGCATTCGCTCCAAGAAATCGCAGCTAACGCCCCAATTTATTGCAAAATGTGACAGAGGATCTACAGTCCCCTCAGCAAGCCCCAGGCCTTGGTAATCCATTTAATCCATTTAATTTCCTGCAGCGCAGCACTTCTGAAGTGCTGGAACGGGGCAGCGGATCACTCGGGGCTCCAAAGGGAGACCTCCAGCTTCTTCCTTCGGAGCACCACCAGCAAGAGCTGCAGGGAGCCCTCTGCCAGGCCCGGCTCCTCTCGGCTGTGAGACCCCCTGGGATCATAACACAAGGTGGGGTGAGGGAATAACTGCTATCCTTTATTCTGGCCCTTCTGCAGATGGTCTGTTCTTGCTGCAAAACTCAAATTCTTGAGTTCCTTCCTCCCAGCTCTAGGACATCTCCTAGAGGAAGCCAGCTGATGGGAGGTATGTGCTGGGATCAGAGAGGACAGCCCAGGGTTTCAGAAAGGAGCTGCTCAAACAATTTAACCCCAACCTGGCGAGGTAGACACTTCACCCCGCGTCCCATACCAACTATACCTAAGAATGGGATGGAAGAGGATGAACAAACAGGACGTGGGGCCAAAAATCAGTGTGCCAAAATCATGAAGCAGATGCTTGCTCTGAACTCACCTGTTCCATGAGAAAGGTATGTACATCCTCCCCTTCGGGCAAGTAGTCCTTCCAACTGAGGCCAGACTCCCTCCATAAGGCTCCCACTTTCTTATGGCTCTGAAACACAAAAAGTTCATTCATTTTAAAGACTTGAGAGACAAACAAAGCATCTTACACAAGCCGGAGTGGTGCAGCTGTGGCAGGAGAAATAAAGAACTGTTCAGCCACCAAACAAGATGCCGAGCGATGAAGTAAAAACATCTGGAAATCCCGGGCAAAAGAAATCATATAGGCAATCCTGCCACACGTACACACATCCTGCCGAGGGGTCAAACGCCACGGTGACGGGCAATAAACAAGGCATAACGTGACACGTGGGGTTTGCAACAGCTTTGGCCAGAGATGACCTAGGAAAAGTGACACATCTGAACCAGGCAGTTTCCCACGGCGCTGGCAGCGAGATGATTCTTCTCCTGACTGTCATTAACTTGCCCCATGACTCATTCTCCCCCTGCCTTGACATTAAGGCACGGGCAAATTAGCTCCTTCAGAAAAATAATTATTCACACGGCTGTTTTCTGTGTGGAGATCGAGCCTCAAATTCAGGTACGTCACGCCAGGCTCACTCTTCAATCCCTCGAATCTATTGCAAACCTTGAGAAAACCTCCTTCGCGGCACATACAGCTCGACCTCCCGCTCCTCTAACGTCACGCTGACCTTTTGGTATCCTGCCCAAGGTGGCATATATCCAATTCTTACAAGAATAAAAATCCTCCTAACAACCATCTCTCTCCACCCAAATGCTCTGCAAAAACTTTCACCTTAAGCACCCGCCCAGGGGAGATGGCTGCGTACCCCGCTGGTAACGGCAGCCTGGTGTTCAGTTTACAACACAGATCATTAAGAGCTAATTGTGCATAGTTCCCAGTCCGGTCCATCGGAATCTGAATTAGACGACTGCTATTCCATTGAAACACCCGAGTCCAAGGCAGAAACAGAAACCTGAGCCTGTGCTTCGACCCCCAGAGCACGGCAGCTTTTCTTTCATAGAACAGAAAAATAAATGGAAGCCGACTGTCCAACCAGCACAAGACTATGATAAATAAAAAGTCACTATTTGCACTGCTAGACTGAAACGCTCCTGGAACAATCAACCTTATTTGATTAAAAAAAAACCAAAAGAAAAGGCAAGTGAGGGATTTTACAGGTTTTCTAACAGACACTATCCAACGTGCAGTATTTAGCTGGATTAAAAAAATAGAAAGACAAAAAATGGAGACAGAGTTATAGGGAAACCACCCAACTGTTTGGACACACAACTGTGAAATGTGTACGAGAGCTCTACAAATCACAGGGTGAAGAGGTGTCGCTACCCCTAGAGATGGGTGAATCTCAAGAGCTGGCAGGTTGAGTTTGGATAAGCACCCAGAAATCTGAGAGGCCATCTGAAGCTTATCCGAACCCTCAGAACCTCTCCGCTCTGCAAGGACAGCTCTCTTGCAAGATTTCTGGCACTTGTTGCTTCTGGTCAGCCCAGAAATACCTGGAGAACGTCCCTCGTGCAGTATTTCAGCACGCTAGCTTCTGGAAGAAGCCAGGTGCAAAGGGACCTGCAAAAGGGAAAAGTGATGAGAAAAAAAAAAAAGTTAACTTTTTGGAACCTCGTCAGGCTTGGTTTGAATCTGGGGATGGAGAGGCAGGTTCCCCAGGTTATCTGGACTGGCTGGCCCGTCCCTAAATATCCTCACACGGGAAATGTGTAGGCTTCATGCATCCAGCTCCTGTCTGTGAACACAACGCCTGGACACTTACCATTTGTTTGCATAGAAGGTGCAAGATTTCAGCAAGCAAGACGCCGGCTCTTCCCACAGGAAGCAAAGGTTTGCTAAATTCTCTAGAATGAAAGAAAACCAGATAATTTTCCCTTATAATTTGAATCTAGGAAACAAGGCAAAGGGTAGTGATCAAACTGAGGCAGGAATCGCCTTTAACTTCTGCCAGGGATGAAGGATTTGATCCAGCTAACACTGCCGAAAAACCAGAGCTGAACGATGCAGCGCACTTGCTGCAACAGGGCCAGTAACTACAAAGAGTTTATTTTCATGTAACATCAAACCCACTCCTTTCTGTGGGATGCTGCATCGGGTAGCAGGACCCTTTCTGGGGAAAAGGCTTTTATTTTCTTAAAGTACTACTTACAGGAAAAGAGAACCATTCAGGCAGCTTCTAGTTAATCCCCAAATATAGGAGGACACATAAAAAATACAAAAACTCTGGTGCTGGAAGCAGTTTCCAGTCTTGCAGGCAAGGGTTTGTGCCCATTTAAGGCAACGCCCAGGTGGTAGTTATTACACCCTGAGACAGAAGGTGTAGCGCAACACCTTGCTCTCTTCAAATCTAATTTTCAGAGCCTCGATGCGCTCTCAAACGACTCCGACTGTACAACACCGGGGTATTTTTTTAGCTCAGCTGAAACAAACAGGATTGAAGTAGATTTACGGATAAAACTTTCACCCCTGAACAGCGACTACAGAGCAGCAAGCTCCCTTCCCACCACAGCTTTCAGGCTGCTGCGAGCCCCGAACAATGTGCAGCGAGGATTTTATCGACTCCTGCGAGAAGCCGAGCCTCTAACACAATCCATCTTTTATCTACTGATGGGAACCACGCTGAGAAAATACTATTGCACGGCCAAGCAGACAGCTCCGCTCGACCGCGGCTGGAAAGGAACAGCGTTGCTTACTGTATAAGTTCTCTCATAGAGATTCCTCCTTCTTTTAACACGGGGGTCACCAACTCAGCGAGGTACAACCAAATATGGGGTATATCTATGGCCATGTCGTCCGCCATCTCCAAGGTATCTGAAAAGCTTTAAAAAAAAGAAGGGAAAATGTCAACTATTAAATACAATTTAATTTGAGACTTTTCCTGCAAAGCAAATCGGCACTTTAAAAATCCTCTGTTACAGAAAAGAGGGAAGAGGAGCAAAGAGAATCGCAAAGGTAATGGAAAAGCTATTGCCATCGGATGCTTTCAGCGCTTCGGAACTGCCAGGAGGGAGTTTCTCTAGGCAGTAACGTGGAGAGTGTGCGGAGGAGGCATCGCCTTTCGTAAAGCCAGCAGATACACCCAGGAAAGCTCCGTTTACAATAATTCTTACATCCCACTAACAATTTATTTACTAACTAGTAAAACCTGTAAAACTAAAGAGCATTTTTGTCTATAAATACAAACCAACCAATAAATGGAGCTTTCTTAAGAATATCCAAACATTTACAGAAGGGAGATTAATAGTGCCAGGAAGGTAATCAGCAAAATGTTTGCAAGTAAGTAAAACAACACAAGAAAAACGTTCAGTGCAGGGGGAGAAAACGCAGCACTGATTACGACAAAATAGCTCCCCAGCACTGGATACAGTTCCCAGAATCGCTCAGAACTCTTCTCTCCAATAAAAGCCTTATAGGTGGCTCTGCTTCCCATGCCTGGTACAAGACGATCATTTTTCTGGCTCTCCTGCCAGTTTTCATCATGATTCATTTCTCCCTGAAAGTTCTTGGGTCCAGCGTAGTGACTATAGATGCCTATTTTCTCTTGTGCTTCAAAACCAGAACCATCTCCTTTGCTGTGTTCGTGACGTCCTCTGCTGCCTGGGTTTGTCCAAGATTTCTACCAGAAACTGGTTTCCTCTTGTGTATCTCTGCAGCCTTGCGCTGTGACCGGTACTCACCCCATAACCCCTGATTACGCAGTAATCTCTCCTGCGTAAGTCCAGTGGTTTTCCGTGTTCTTCTCTGCACCTGCTGAACACCGCTTGCCCTTCCATCAACTTCAGGCGCCGTTTCACTCTGTTTATGCCACATTCAGACCGCACGTCCCACTGTTTCATCAAGATCCTACTTATCTGGCATCACCACCACTTATCCGCACTCCGGGAAACACGGGAACGGCGTTAATCACCATCCATTACGGAAACGCATCACTTCAAACGAGGCGTTCTGACCATCAGTGACAGCATGGACACAGACAAGTGCACTCCCTGCGGTTATATTTTTTTTTTTATTGCTGTTCCACGTGGTTTTGAACTCAGGCTGCCCTGAACTCTTCCTGTGAGCCGCTGGATTGCATCACGATGGCATTCACTGCTGGGCACGGGCGCGGGGAGGCCACCAGCGGAGTGGTCAGCGGTACCACCACAAGGCTCCAAATAAAAGCAGCAGGATGGGGATGACTCCCCAAAACCGCGGTATCGGAAGGCATGGTTTCATCTGCTCGCTTGCTGGCTGCTTTTCGTGGTTTCCCCTGGTTTAATCATCCTGCTCCAAGCCCCAGCGAGACCTGAGCGGTGCCGGGGACCTCCCTGGGAACACGGATCATTTTACAGCCGGACACCAGTTCCAGTGCAGGCTGGGAACACAAACCCCAGAGAGCTGAAATGAGCCAGCAGCTCAAACGCCCACCTCCCAAGGAAGGTCTAAACCCGTCCGATACCACATCTGGTGCACGTTCTCCTTCTCAGCCCCGCGAGGACACGTCCACTCCTCAAAGCTGAGCTGTCCTGGGACACGGCACCGCACGGGGAAGCCTGTTTTCCCAGCGGGAGAGCGTCTGCGGCTCTGTGGCTGCACAGGGCTTCAGGCTACACAGCCTCCAGGCACTGCTGTCACCAGACGATTCTTGACTTCCTCCTCCTCCTCTTTGAATGGTATTCAGTGATTTGCCAAAGGCAAACATTGACAAATCCATCAGAAAACAGAAATCTAAACGCACGCATTTAAACAGACACCTACACACCTGCTTAGAAGTAAATACTTCTATAAATAGGGAAATATTTACATTCACCAAAGCATTTGAGATACTTAAAAGACATATTGCAGTAATTGTATTAATTATAAACACACCCAGGTGAAAATACTCCTTTAAAAAGGACGGGTGGAAAAGGCAGGATGTCAAAGCAAGGTGGGAAATTGTTCCTCTCCAAAGCACCGATTCCTACGCGCAGAATACAAACCCCTTGAAGAAATCCTGCTTGCTCAGCTTTCCTGCCTGCACCAGCTGATGCAGTAACTGGCCCATGTGATCCCTGGTGATCTGACTGCGCTCGAGCGTCGACTCCACTCCCACTCGCACGAAAACAGGCAGCAGGTTCTGGGCGCTCAGCTCCTCCACGCACTGCATCGCCTCCTGTTCCAACGACACACAGGGTCAGCTGCCTGAGCTGAAAACGGGGCAGAAGAATATTTCCTACTCTAAGATAGCTCAGGGCGCGCAGCTTAGCACCGGGTACACGGGACGGGGATTTTTTTTGATGGCAAATCAAGAGTCTGCTAGCCTCGGGTTTATTTTGGAAATGAATATTTAGTGAAGCTGCAAAGGTGCTGAACTAGGCTGTGGAACCTCTCCACAAATCACCACGGAGACGGCAATCGAATAATAACAACGAGAATTTCTACCAGGCAGGCAACAGAAATTTTAGAAAACACAATCACGCTCCAGGGTACGGTTTGGCTGCTCAGTGAAAGGACAGGAATTGTCTTCTGCCTCTTATTTCATCAAATATCAAGCCAAGTCAAACAGAGGACGTTAGGCTGGATTCATTGCTGATCTGATCTGGCACAGAAACGCCCGTGTTACAAACCCACACCACGAAAAGCAGCAGAAAATAGGTGGGTAGCGTTTGGAGGAAAATTCCCTCTTTATTAAGCCTCCCCTTTCTGGCACGGACATTGTGTAACCTCAGCAAACCAAACACTCTTGAAGAGAAACTTCCAGAGAGGAACTCAATGTCACACGTCAAAAATCTCCGCTGTCATCAGCAAACATCATCCACTGACCTTCGAGAGCCCAGCGGATCTCAGCGGGTTCCTGACTGAAGGCATCTGCTCTCTGCCTGAGGCTCTGTCTTTAGTTATCAAGAGCTGGCAGCCCCAGATGCGCTTCTGTGGCCCCGAACGGCTTTTTCACACAGGTCACAAGCCCGGCAGCCCCAGACCGCCCGCTCGGGTCAGAGCTCTTCCGCCAGACGCGCCCGCGGGACGCCGGTGTCTCCAGGACAGACAGGTGAACGTGCCGTGGGTCAGCCCTGCTGTCACCGGACCGGCACAGCTCAGTGGTTCCGATTTACGGTCGGGTTAAATACCGAAGCTGAAACTCAGAGGGAGCAGCCACTCCTCTGCTGTCTGCTCCATTAACACACCCACACCCGGCCCTATCCATGCCAGTTGCAGCTGAAGGAATCACAATTTTGGTTGCACTGAGAATTGACAGCTGCCTCAATCAATGCCCATTTTTTAACCAGCAGCACACTGCTCTAATACAATTCAGTCCTATTTCCATCCACCCATAACACACGCCAGTGTACGTGCGAGCACCGAAACCGGAGCAGCCCTGAGCCCCAGGGCTTGGCCTTTGATCTCCGTTGCAAAAAGAAAAAGGAGCCGAGACCCCAGTGTCAGCCAGACCCGCCGTCCCCGGCTCCTCCTGCCGATACCCGCCAGCCCAGCAGGCTGGGGGACATGGCCAGCTCAAGTGCTTTATTTTATTCTCCAAACCAGGATTTAATAATTTCTCCTGCTAACTAGACGTGAACCCAAAACAATCCATCCCAAGAATATTCCTCTTTCTGATTTGGCAGCCCGATGGAAGTGCAAGCCGCAACCCTGCTCTTAGGGTGCCAAGCCAGGAACTCCCTCGTGCTGCCATTTCAAACTTGGCAAGTTTAAAAAAAAATATTTCAGCAAAAGATCCAAGCGATCAGCTTTGCGGCGAATGTAACACCTCTTGCAAACTCCCTGGACAAGCTAAAAATCCACTGACAAGGGAAACAAAATTTCAGCCTTTAACTAGGATGTGCTGACAGCTGCTCAGTCATTTTCAATGTTTATTAAAAATACTCTGGAGTGGTTTGTTCAATATTTAGTATTGCTTTATCTGCCTCCAGATCAGAACAGCACATGCTTTGATAACTGCATGAAAACCTCAGTTTATTTTCCCACCAGCATTTCTGCTTCCAAAATCGCTGTTATTACAGCGCTGCTCAGTGATTCGTGACAGATACACATCATCTTCCTCCTCAAACCACACAAGCTGGGCAATTTCTCCTAGCACCAGCAGGGCAGAAAACGACTTTGGGAGACAACTGTCCTAAAAACGCTCATGGAGCTGCTGCTGCCCGGATTCTGATGGGTCCCACTGCTTCTCTTACCTCTGTGTGAGCTACAAAGACGCTGTTCCTGGAGAGGAAACACAGCNTAAGCCCCCAGCTCACACAGAGGTAAGAGAAACAGTGGGACCTGTCAGAATCTGGGCAGCAGCAGCTCCGTGAGCGTTTTTAGGACAGTTGTCTCCCAAAGACACTGTTCCTGGAGAGGAAACACAGCCAGGAAGGTCTGTGGGACTTGGGGAAACGAGATTTCAATCTTGCTTACCTTAAAATCATTAATATGCAAGAACTCATCAATGATAGATTTGCATTTTCTCTCTATTTCCTCTTCTGATAGCGAAGGCTTTTCTTGCGCTGGAGCTGGGGGAGCTTCTGGCTTGGCTGGTGGAAATAAAAAACAAAACACATTTGGAAAAGGAAAAATCAGCATCGTTTCAGAGATGACACCAGAGCAGGGCGTGTCCCCTGGCCCACCAGCGGGCGCGGGTCGCTTCTCTCTTGGCTGCATCTCCCCCTGTACTTCCCACTGAACCCCAAGATTGCTGTAGAAACGCAGTTGGCAGCGACACAGGACGCGACACCTTCAAAGCCCTCTATCCACATTAAATGATTAAACTTTGNCCTGGAGCGGCTTCTAGACGTTTCCCAGGGACGGAGCAGAACGCTGCTCCTATCGCAAAGGTTTGTCCGCAGGGAACACCGCCCTAAGGGTCCTCAGCATTTTCTCACTCACAAATCGGCTCAAGCTGCAGGAGCACAGAGCGGGAGCTGCAGCAGTGACAAGGTGACAAACCACCCCAGCGGGTGCTAACGCCACACGGCCCCGAGACCTGCCGGGAGGGAAGGCTGGGAACAGTGCAGCGCTAAAACGAGACCGTGCACGGTCTGTCCCGGACCCTCATCACTGCTCTGGTCCCGGGAGATGTTTGGAAAGGGGAAATACGGCTTCACTGGGCGCTGAAGCAGCATTTCTGCAGAACCGATGCTAATCTTGGGGACTTCTAACCCAGAAACCAGCAGGATACGAGCAGGCAAGACACCGCCGTGGAGCGGGGTTCTGCTGCTATCTGCAGCCTTTCAACTCTGCTGAATCCTACGGAGCAGCTGGTGAGAGGAGATGACGCCAAGGTCTGTTTGAACCGGCTGCGTTACAAACCTTGGGGAGGCAGATCGCAGCTATCGCAGCTTGACGATGCATCACTGCGGGACAAATACTCACACCGCTGCACAGAAATCCCTCGCTTTTTTTCTGATAGATTTTTCCCTTCTGCCTTTCCATGCATCCAGCAAGATTCCCCGAGCATGGACGAGCCGCTTACCAGATTCCTTGGCTTTGTTCCTCTCCGCCTCCGTGCTGTTTCTGTCCAGCTCCATGCCTCCCGTTAGCTGCTTCACCGTCTCCAGCATCTCCCTCCGCTGCTCCTCCTGTGCCTGGTTGTCGAGCAGCAGCTCCTTGCTGCCGCTGCCCCGGAGGAAGGTGTTGGGACGGGAGAGGGAAGGTGGGAGAGGTTTGTCGTTCTTCTCCCTGCCCGTGCTCCCGCGACTGCGGAACAAAAACACACACTTGAAGGTTAGGGTGTGAGTAACCCCTGCTTGGAACCGATACTGGAGAGCCCCAGAGTCACTGCGGGGAAAGAACACAACCCAGACCCAGCGGGATTGTTGTCTCGACTTTTTACAGCTGTAGCTACAGAATATAGAATCACAGCATCCCGGGAGGGTTTGGGTGGGAAGGGACCTTAAAGCCCACCCAGTGCCACTCCCTGCCATGGGCAGGGACACCTCCCACTAGCCCAGGTTGCCCAAAGCCTCATCCAGTCTGGCCTTGAACCCCTCCAGGGATGGGGCATCCACAGCTTCTCTGGGCACCCTGGGCCACTGCCTCACCCCCCTCAATCAAATGTAATCAAAATATAACCTATATAATCAAATTTAACCCAAGTCTCGGAGATGCACAAACACAAATATCCACTGAGCAGACAGGCAGAGCCAACGATTCCCAGGGAACACATGGAAAAGCAATAAAGTCCTTCCAGAAACCGCTTCGCCTGCAGAACAGTGAACCTGACAAGGCAATAGCACTGGTTTACTGGGCAACGGCATGAGCAGCACATTTTTTTACCCATTTATTGAAAAGCAGTTTCAGCATAATGAAGGTTACCAGCAACAGGTGACAAGGACCTGTCCCATTAATTACTGCGTTAATGAGTAAGACGGGCAGAACGATACCAAAATGGAACATCTGCAGGTAAGGCAGAGTTTAGGTGCCACAGGAGGGAAAGATTGGGGCACACACCAGAGGGACAGAAGCAGAACCGAGAAAACAGCCCGGCAGCTGGCGTGTACAAGAACCAGTGATGCTGCAAATGAACTTTATAAACCCTGGGCAGAGTGGATAAATTATTCAGGGTTAATACATGTTTCATGCTACGAGCTGGAGCGGCTGGAGCCTTAGTGAAATCAGGGTGTGTGAGAGCACGGCAGAGCCTTACGCGTGCATCGCGTGGCGCAGAACCACGGGCAAGCGTCGTCACACCTAACGGGAAGGGTCAGACACGGCCAGGGCGTTTTAACAGCCTTGATACATTTCTGCAAGGTTTTAGGCATGTTTTTCTGGATAAATAAACCTGACTCCATGACTGCTGGATCCCACCTGCACACCTGTTTATTACAACATTTTATCTGCAGTTTTTAAGCTGTTATAGACTACTGGCCTTAGATAAAGGCTGGCCAAAAAGTGGAAACTAAAATATTAACCATAACGGCTTTAAAAATTAATACCACCTGTCTCTCCCATGATATTATAAAAAATGCATGTGTTTTAGTTAACTCCAAGCACAGAGTGGGGGAAAAAGACCCAGCCATTCCCGGAAACCCAACGAAATTCTCTTCTTTCCGTGTGCTGGCAACCAGAGCAGCCAGCGACAAGCGCAGGTGCACAGAGCAGAAGGGAAAGCCGCCGTCGGGCTGGAGCTTACCTAGTTAAGGCCCTGCGAGAATCTAGTTCTGAGGATGCGGATGAGGCAGATACAGATGAGACGGGAGGCTGCAGCGCAGAAAATCTGTTCAGACTAGTGGCACTTGGTCGTAAGGAGTCTGGCAGATGGTAAAGACAACACAGAGAAGAGCGACAACAAGGTCAGTACCCGCTGACACCGCGGCACCACAAAATCATTTGCTGTTTGGGAGCAGTGGGGAGAGAAGCGAAGGGTTCAACCCTGCTCGCCAGGCAGTCCCACGCGCAGGGGAGTGTTCCCGTCCCCGTCCGCCCCGGCAAGGACGCTGGCATCGCAGCGGAGGCTGGGGACATGTCCTCACTCACCCATCTCGCTCGCCTTCGCTCCGCCGCTGCTGCCCTTTCCCCAGCTGCCCAACTGGGCTTTAGGCACAAGCTGAATCTTCTCGTCTATTGTGGGCTGTAAAACACATCACAAGGGAGAACCGTCGGTCTTAATTATACACGAGGGATTTTTTTGGCAAGAATGCTGTCTTGTGAATACCAAAACGCCACTTGAACACATTTTTGGAAGACAGAGCCAGGCACAGAGGACGTGTCATGAACAGTCGGCGAAACACATTCACAGTTCCCAAGAAAAAGAAGCTCCTGGTCACTACAAAGCCCAGTACGGAGGGAAAAGCAAAGCAGATCAGTACTCGACAGATGCTCAGCCTGTCTGTGAGGAGTAACAGAGTTCTGCTGCCCACAACACCCACCAGTCACGGCTTCGGGGGGAACCTGCACCGAAACGACCAGATCTCAGAGGGCGAAGAACAACAGGCTGCAGAGCTCAGGAGGGGCAAAGGAGTGTCGGACACGCAGAGAGCGTTCACTTTACAATGGCAGGTGTGACAAGGACGCTGTGACCCCACGGATCCCTTTGTACGAGCTCCTCTCTCCTTCCCACAGCGCAGCTGCTGTGGAGCTGGTTCTGTCTGTACCGTGGTCGTGCTGATCGCAGGGGAAGGGCTTTTCCCAGATGGGCTGTAAGCCCAGACAAAAGCAGGCTGAGTCCCTCCCGCTAATTCAGTCTTGGAGTCTGTTTTGTGACTTTCACAAAGAACAAACTGAGCTTGATCTGCAGAAGGGCTCCAGTCTGGTCAGCTTCTGCTTTACAGCTCTCCCAGCATCCCGGCAGTGACTCTGGGAGAGTGACATTAACTGGGACACGGGAACATCTAGGAAACACCCTGATCTACATGAAAGGTGGAGTTCTCCTTGGTGAGAAATCCCAAGGCTGTTCTTCAAGATCAGGACAAAATTGCTCCAATCTCTAAGCCTGCCTAACCTGCAGCCTGAAATAAACGTCCCAAAATCACCCAAAATAACAGGACGATGCTCAGCCGGAGGACGGGTGTGAAAGTTCAACACACACCGAGGGACGCAACTGTGCCACGCAAGAGTCCAGAAACACCGTAAAAGCGGACACAGCTCTTCTCGTCCTGCTCGAACCCTTCAAGCCCAGAGCGCTGCCATCTGTGACACGTCAGGAACATTTTGTTTTCCAATGGAAAGTGGCATCCTCATTCTAACCAAGGAGCAGCGTCACAACGGGGTTTTGAGATCTCGAGGCAGTAAAGGACGCTGTCAGAGAGGCGTTCGAGACGCCTTCTGTAACAGCCGGGTGATGGGCAGGGTCACCACCGCACGACACCCCAACTCACGTTGTTCCCTTTCCGTCATTTAACAAAATGCAGATTTTCCAACTCAGGGAACTTCTGGGTCACTTCAAAGGACACTATGAACCTGAGAAAAAGTGTTCCCTGAGAACACGCAAAACAGGAACATTCAGAAGACAACCGAGTCTTCCTTTGTGCTTTATCTATGCACTGGACTAACTCTGGGGATTTAAAATGTCCCAAAAAAACCAAATTTTGACTTGTAAACACCATGACCATCTTTCCCAGGCAGATACAACAAGACCTTGGCATTTCTGTTGCTCTGAAAGAGTCCCGCGCTGGCACCTACCTTGGTGATTTTAAGGAACTTGGTGGGGTCCAGCACTCTGCTGTTCTTCGCCCCCTGCACAGTGTTCCAACCGCCTTCGTCCACCCGCTGGACACCTGCCGGGTGACAAACACAACCGCCCTTAGCTCATCCCCGCTGCACCCGGGAGAACACGGGGGATGGTCTCCACCTTCAACGGGAGGAGGAAATGAAGACGGCTCGTTTCTGCTAAGCCTCAGCACAGTTCTGTGCAGAAACGATGTCTCTCGGAGTGTTTCTTCATGCTAAGATGACATAACGAGCTTCCCTGAGTTTATTATCATAAAATAACCTTGACACACAAGATCTCACTGTTTTCAAGGGCTGGTTTTGGTGGTGACTCTTCCTGGCTGGGTTTCTCGCGATCTGCACACGGCTGTGCATACCGCGTGGTCACCAGCTCCAAACGCAGCAGCCGACACGCCTTTGCTGACCCAAAGCCACACTTGTTGCACAGATTTCAGCGGTGCTGGACGAGTGCCCAGACACAGAACCTCCCGAGCTCCCTACCCTCTCCTGCTGTCAGTTTTAGGATGATTGAAACAAAGTCTGTTTTCTTTATGCCGTGTTTTCACAGCACTCTCATCTGACAATTAAAGAATCCCAAACATGACTTTCTCCTTCTCCCACTGTCCCAATCGTCATTTCCCAGCCACTCCAAAATCACCCCCAGGTAGTGCCAGCCTGGAGGGCTGGGAGCGATTTAAGGGAACGCCAAGATGCTCTTCCAGGCTGAGTTAACGACCTTCACGCTAAAGACAACATGGTTACTCTTGAAACTAGATTCTGCTGTACGCTAGAATGGATGGCAAACCTGCCTCCCACGTAGTCCCTCGTTATAACAGCCCTCTGGCAGCCGGTCACAAGATCCAATACGGATTGCATGAGCAAAACTTGAGTGCTATTGGTCTGTGATTGTTTATTATTACCCAAGGGATCTGCCCCTGAAAAAATCCCCGCAGCCAATCCACGGCAAGTCTGTTCCTTCTCCAGCCTCAGCCATGATCACGCCCCAGTTCCCTTTGCTCACTATGCTCGGGAAAAAACAACAGATTTTTTTTTTTTCCTTTTCTGTGGGATTCCCTCTCCAGCCACTGGATGTGAAATGAGCGAAAGGAGCAGCCAACTTGGCTTTTACTTTACCTGGTCTCCTCTTCTCTTTGGTCATGAGTTGTTGGACCTTCCTCTGCTCCTCTTGCTCTTCAATCTTGGCTTCTTTATGGATCTGCTCGATGGTCTTGGGGCCCTGGTCTGCTCTCCGTGACACCCAGTTGCACTAGGAGAGAAGCAAACGTGCTCAGAGACGCTCCCAGGCAAGCGCCGTGAACGGGGTCTTATGAACACCCCAACCGGGACCCAATCCTCCCACCCTGTCACGTCCTGAGGGGCTGCTCCCGCGGGACTGGGGACCACTCTGGGGAGCTGGGTCACGGTTATCTCAGCGCCACGTGTCAAAGCTACGTGCTGCAGCCCATAGACTGTGGAACAGCTTTTGGGGGAGAACGGAGGCCGCAGTGACAACCCGGCTTTGCGGAGGCGGGACTGAACTCCAGACATTTTAACCCCCAGCATCCTGCACAGTCCCCGCTCCCCAGTCTGTCCAGGTTCAGAGGAAAGACACAAGGGAGGCTGCTCCTCTCCATCCATTTGTTACTGACAGCGTTCGTCAGAGCCCTTCCTCCAAGTTTGAATTAAAAAATGAAACTCTAAAAATAAATCAGCAAGAAGGGACTGCATCTCATCTGAGATGGTGCTTCGCCACGCGAGGGATCCTGACGGCCGAGACAGGAATCGTGCAGAGAGAGGTGGAGCCATCCCTCCACAAAACCCTTCCACCGCCTGACGTGTCCGTTCATGCGCTGCACAGACCCACCCATCCCCGGAACCACCGCAACCCCTCTGCACCTTGCTACAACCTCATTACAGCTCCTGGGGTAACACTCTGTGTCCCCTGCAGTCGAAAGGGTGACTTCAGCCTCCACAAACCCCCAAACCAGCTTCACCACAGCTATCCGAGGCAGGAGCAAAACCTGAGCCCAGCCCTGCGGCTGGCACCCACGCGGGGGGAATTACAGCCGCTCGGGAAGGTTTGGGCAAGCTGCGGTGACACCTTTAACCACTGTCACTGGACAAGACCCGAGGTCTAGCGACGCGGCTACGTCCAAAGCCATCGCTTGACTGTGACACGGACAGGTCCCCTTGTCTGTGCCAGGTTATCTCCTACCTCTCGTTTCTGGGGTTCAGTGTGGACCCACCATCGTCACGTTCTGACCCAGCACGTTTGCTTTTGCCCGCACAGTGACCACGGAGCAGACGCCCGGCTGTGCTGGCAGCACGGGCTCACACGGGACCGTCTTTCGACGGAACCCATGCTGCCGCGAACAGGAGCGCTCGCTTTTACAGCCACCCTACCCCGTCCCCGTCCCTCGGGGGGTACGTGCCTCTGAGCACGTCGGTCCCATCAGCACTGGGGGGAAAATCACCCCCAAGCTCCCCCGAGCAGAGACCTCAGGCGTGTCTGCTGCCGTGGGGCTGGGCGGGTGGCACAAGAGGACAGTGTGGGCACGCGTCTGACACTAAGCAGAAGCAAAACACCCGACAAGCAGTGAATTGTCTACCAACCTCGGCCTTCTTTAAGGCAAAATGCGGAGATTTCTGGCCTTTAAACAGGCAGAGTTTTGGGATAAGGGGCACAGAGCTCCCCCTAACACCCCACTTCTGCTGTGAACACCATAAATCCCTGCTCTGCATGAGAACTCTTCCAGCCTGGACATCAACGGGAACGGTACCTACCAGCCTCAGGTCTATCACATCCTGCAGCATGAACCGGATCCTCGAAGATGTTTTCCTCTCTTTCACAATCTTCTCCATCTGATTAAAGTACTGGTCCATGCGAGGCTACACGAGAGAAAAATCATCATCATCATCATCATCATCATCATCGTTATCATCATCATCACCATCACCAGGGTGTCTTGGACGAAGATGGAAACACTCCCTCGGGTGGGGAGGCGGTGGCACCTCTGGGCCAGACACGCACCTGGGGACCCAGGGCTGCTCCCCGGAGGAGTGGGTGTTGGGTCTCAAACGCTTTCTCTGGGTTTTTAATTACTCAGATAATCCACCCTCTGCATGTACATAATAAACTTGCCGTCCATTAAAATAAAAAGTGTTTTTTCTCATGGCAGACCTACTGGCTAGCTGCCACCCAAAAGGGGAGTCCCGCTCTGCCTCCGAGCTCCTCCGTTTTCTTGGGCTCATCTCAGCCCAAGAAAAACTGTCTGAGGAGCAAACCAGGCACAGAACCGATCCCGCAAACATCATTTGGACACTTCACCCCCTGAACTGTCTCAGCCGGGGTCAGGCACGATGAGTGGGGGCAGAAACTCTGCTCCTCTCAGCAAGAAGCTGTTTAACGGGCTCGGCTGCAGCATGAAATCCCGCAAGTTCCTCTCCACGCGACGGAATCCAAAGCGTTTGCAGTGACACACAGAGCAGCATCGCTGGAGAAGCCGCTGTTGGGATAAACCGGACTGGCCGGGCTCTGCAGAGCCTTCTCCAAACGGGGCTCTGGCTGTTTCACACAAGAGGTTTCAGGGCAGTTCTAGAAAATGTTTCTCACTCCCTTCAGTAAAAACCAGCTAAACCCTTTTCTTTAAACAAACAAGAAAAACCCTGTTAAAATTTGGTTCTGGCCTTGCTTTGGAAAGTTTCAGCTCCGAGAGCAAATGTTTCCAAAGTGAGGAACGACGGGGAAAATATTTAAAATGGATTTTGTCCAGAGGCTTTAATTATAACTATCAGCAACACTTCAGCCTCAACAAAAATGCGGAATAAGACGTCTGCCCCGTTAATAGAAAATGAATAAAGGATTCTCAGTCCTGATAGAAACAAAAAAATCACGAAGACAGGACACGGGCAGCCCCTCACGCCGGGTAACAAGACACCTGCGAACATCTCCGGGCTGCCTGCACAGCCGCAGAGCTGCACAGCCGGCCAGCGCACCGGAACCTTGGCTCCTACCGCGTCTCCACGCCCGCAAAGACCGACACAGCACCCAGGACTCCTGCAGCATGACCTCGGCTACTGCTTAGGAGTCAAAACACTGTTTTCTCCCCAAAGCACGTGGAAAAATTTCATCCCCGCTTCTGGCGCTTTCGACCGTGCATCACCAGCGCTGAGGCTGTCGGGGTAACAGCGCCGGGGCTTCGGCTGGGGGTCAGCGGTGAACCCGCCTGGTTTGGCCACAGCTCTGCAAAACAGTTGGGAAACAGCTCAGGATAAGGATCAGGATTGATCCGCCGTGACCCCTGCAGCCCAGCGCTGGAAGGGAACTCCCTTCCCCGAGCAGCTGGGAACAATTAACTGCGTTTGCTTCCAGAGCCGAGTCCCACTGATTTCTGGCAGAACCCTCGGTTGCTTTTTCACCCCGAGCCTGGCTTTTTGCAAAGGAGAAGCAGATTGTCTGTGCCAGGAGAAGCTCATCGAGTGCGTAATGCTCCGTGCTACATGGACATTTGTTGGAAAAAGTCAGGAGGAGGATGCTGGAGCACTGCAGTTGCACAACAGCTGCTTCATTCCAGCGTAGCCGGAGCTGATGGCACAAAAGAAATGCGTCCGGCAAGGGTCAGGTGGGGGTTCAGGCCAGCTAACGAGGGGTTTTTAGGTTTATTTAACCCGAACAATGCCCTCAGTGGTAGATTTTGTAGGTAATATCAGCCCTCAGTGGTAAAGAAGCCACTCTAAATCTTAATGCTTTGGAAACTACAGAGGGGAGGTAGATTCTGTTTGGAAAACGCAGCGACAGGGTGTGCTGAGGCCGGTGCGCGTGGATGAAACGTTTGGGAACAAGCAGCGATTGAAGAACACCGCTGACAACGATCCAGGCTCTATCAGAAAGGGGCAGGGAGGAGGGAACGAGGCCAGGTGGTGATGAAACATCCACAGAAGAGCAGATGACTGCCTCATGTCCTCCAGAAATTCCCGAAGGAAAAATAAATCCTCAACGAAAACCACCCCACGCCCACTTTTCCATCCCTGCCCTGAGCGCCTCACCTCTGGCTCCCGCTCCTGCCCTACCTTTGCTTTCTCAAAGTCCAGGTCCTTGCCAATGGTAGTGAGCAGGCGGCAAAGGCACTCGAGGGACTCCTCGTCGTGGTTTTTCAGCAGCTTTACCACGCAGTCATGCATGATAGCCTCCGTCAGCATTTTGAGTTTGAAAAGCTCGCCAATGAATTTGATATTCCCAATGGATCTCCGCCGGGCTTTGTCCTTGGCTTCTTCCAGCTCATCATGGAGCCGTGTCTTCTCCTCCGGCTGTAAAACAGAAAAACAGCTCTAAGAAAACACGCTCACAGAGCGCAGAGCTCTTCACAAGACCCAGTTTTATGTTTATAGCTGCTGGTGTCCCTGTTTACTCTTTTTCTCCTAAAAACCAAAAGCAGGCTGGTATAAACCCGCTCATCAAGGCAAATTATTTTTTATTACACTCAGCCCCAGCGACAGAATGAAACTCTCGACTCCAAAATCCCCCCACATCAACTGCCATCTTCAAAAGGGATCATTTTCAGAGGGGGCTCTGAGAATTTCTGGGGAAAAGCACCACTTACAGTGGTAGCAGCTTCAAGTTCCTTCTGCTTCTTTTCAAAGACGTCGTCGTCAGCCTTGTCCTTTTCAAATTCCTTCTGGCAGCGATTTAACAGCAACTTGCGGAAATTCACCGTGCTCCCAGGTTTGTCTGCCATGGGCACCTTCAGCTGCAGGAGAAGGAAGAAAACCATCAGCAGAAACTCTGCGTAGAAGCGAGGGTTCCTGTAAGCCACCCATGGTGTTGCCATCATTCATTTCACATCCAGCAACGCAAGGCTACGGCAGCGAAGCATCGCGTCACCATTTCCAGCAAAGTTTTGCGTTCAGTACGTAGAACTGTTCTCAAAACTTTGCTGACACCCCCTCCACCCAGAGCCAGGCAGCAGATGGAGATGAGATGTGAGGAAGAAATGTTTTCCTGGGCAGGGGGTGAGGCAGTGGCCCAGGGTGCCCAGAGCAGCTGTGGATGCCCCATCCCTGGAGGGGTTCAAGGCCAGGCTGGATGAGGCTTTGGGCAACCTGGGCTAGTGGGAGGTGTTGGTGGCACTGGGTGGGCTTTAAGGTCCCTTCCCACCCAAACCCTCCTGGGATCCTCTGACATTTCCATTTGTGGGGCCCTTAAAATGACACACGGCTTAAAAATGCTCTTGTTGGGCGCTGATGACTCCGGAGCCGTGTTCCTTCACTGTGTGTAGGGAAGGGGGTTATTTTGTCCCAAATTCATCATCTGAAAACTGCCCGTCCCAAGCTGGGCTTGGTGCCTCGGGCTCCCCTTGGACACCAGAGAAGCTGGACCTTCCGAACGTGACCCATCGCATCTTGTGACCGGGCAGAGCCAAGGGCTCGGTGTCCTGAGCTCCAAGCACGACATCGCTCCAGGCAGAGCCCTCTGCCCGCAGGCACGGCCAACAAATGGAGAAGAAGAATTCCATCGTGTAGATGGTTTTTATTTACGCTCAGAAACTAACATTTAACTCCGCTCCTGCCACGTTTGTATTACTGCCAATTGGTTCATGGGTTCACACGCGCAGAGGAATCTCCCGTGGGACATCGGCGGCTCTTACCGTTACGAGACACCTGCACATGTTGGCGTACGCCACCGAGAAGCTCGGTTCATCGATTGCCTTCTCGAAGACCAGGTCGATGACTCCTTTCAGCCTCTCTTCTGTGTCCACCGTCAGGTCCGTCACTTGCTTCATGAGCTGGTTGAACATCTGGGGCGTCAGCTTGTTCAAGATGCTTCGTACCTTGCGGAACAGCTCCTGAAGGACAGCAAAACCTTAAGTTTCAGCACAAATCCAGCACGTGGTTTTCAGGAATGAACTAGGACACATCTTGAAGGTGAACGGAGACACAGACACACGTTTGTGCGCAGCCCGGCTCCTGTCCTAACACGGCAACCGGCTCCCAAAGACCAAAGCCGTGGGGCAGGATTTTTGGCAACACCCAAATGTTTTTTTTCAACAAAGCCCTTGCTGTCACCCAGCTGACATCTTCTTGATATCCATTCAGCCATGAGATATAAATTAACAGGGAGTGGCCACCTTCTCCCTCAACCAGAGGTAACCAACTTCTATATTTACTTTAAGGAATTTTTTTTTCTTTTCTAGGTCAACAACGCTGCCGCTAGCCCCGAGAACAGAATTCCAGTGTCCTTCAAGACTATCCGAATTTATCCTACAAATTATAAGTTTGACCAACAGGCAAATACCTCCAGCCAGAGCGGCTGCCCCGTGGAGGAGCAGCGGGGGAGAAGGACACAGAGAAAAATTCAGAGACCGCGCTGGCGGGCTGGGCAGGACACACGGACAGAAGAACCTCAGTCTCGCTGAGGTTCAGGGCAGAACCGGAGTCTAAAAGGGGATGAAAAGCAAGCTGTGTGCTGGCAGTTGG
>VZTO01004280.1:0-21450 GCA_013400615.1 Syrrhaptes paradoxus
CAGCAAATCTTCCCACTGGAGTCAAGATTTGTGTCACTGAGCACTGGGATTTCCAGAGCAGGCTCTCGGTAATAAAAAAAACCCAAACCTCAGCCCCCCCACCCACCACAACAAGGTGGGGGTTTTATTACCGGGATTACATTTGTTTACAAAATCTTTTTTCTTTTTTTTCCCCCAAAACGTGGAACCTGCGCAAGCCCATCAGAGCTAACGGCGGCTGAGCCCCTGGAAAAACCTGCCCGTGCTTCACACCTCTGGGTGCCGTGTGTGTTTCCACGCTTCCGCGGCGTGAGCAGCACCGTGCAAACAGACGTGATTTACTGTTACAGGTTTGGGTCATATCTCACTGTTTTGGAACGAGGCAGCTAAGGAAACGACTCCTCCCGGCTTGGCTTTTGCCAAGTGNACATTTAACGCAGTGAAACACTGTGACAAACAATAATAATAATAACAATAATAATCATTATTCATCGACTAAAGACTTCAGAGCAGCCGTCCTGCTCCCAGGAGCGGAAGATCGCTCCCAGCCCCCTGGGAGCTGGTGGCAGGAGCAGCCCCCCCAGCAGAAGCCACATCAGGGGGGTCAGCACAATCCCCAGCCAGGGAGGGGGCAGTGCTGCCATCCCGGCTCAAGCTTTCCCACCCCCTCTCCATGCCACCTGCTTTTCCCCGGGGACCCCCCCAGACAGCATCTCCCCCAGAGCTGGGGGCTGTGGGCGGCAGAGAAGCATCTTTTCCCCATGTCCCTGCAGAGCTGGGGGGGATGCAGGGGGCACCAGCCTCCTACTGGCCCCCCAGCCCCCCCTGCCCACCCCTGAGGTCAGAACTGGTTCCAGGCACAGGATGAGCCGCACTGGCCATGGTGGGGGGGCACGGGCAGCTCCACGGACACGACACACACCCCACGCACGGACAGACAGACAGCGCCCACAGGGTACAGCCAGAGCTTTCCAGGCAGGGAGGGGCTGGGGGCTGCTTTTTGGCTACCGTGCTCTAAAAATATCTTTTTTTTCAGGCCAGCAAAGAAGCACGATGGCCACGGGGACCCCCCCACGCCAGCCCTGCCATGCACAGCGGGATGGGGGAGATGGCAGCTCTCCTCCCCTGCCCCGAACCGCTCCCCAGCCCAAAGCCCATCTCTAGCCAGCATCCACGCAGGGAACGCGCTGGCTGGGTTTCAGCTCTACAGTAGTTTTTAAAAAATATTTATACGTTATATACCCTAAAAAGGTCACCACAGGAGTTTCCATGTCTTTGGAAGGAAGGAAAAAAAAAATTAAAAATCAAAACCGTTTCACAAAAGACAAAAAAAATCCAATTATTGGCGGTGTTCACATACAGGACAAAACCCCCCCGGCCGCAGCGTGTGGGTCTGATGGGGGGGATCTTACCGCCTGCTCCGGAAAGGTCAGAAACACAGGTGAGTAGCTAAAAATATCTAGTCTGGTATAAATGTCTGAATTCCATGCGCTCGATATAACAGTCTGTCTCTTTTTTTTTCTTTTTTTCTTAAAAAATATATATATATAGTTATTGCTTTCTGGAGGGCTGGCGGGCGCGGGGCACCCTCAGTGGGGGAGCGCAGCGGGCTCGGGGGGGTTGGCTTTCTTCCGCCTCTTCATCAGCAAAGGGTTGGAGGAATCTTCGATTTTCTTGATCTTGATTTGTTCGTAGTCCACTCGCATGGTGGCCAGCGCGCTCGTCATCTCCTCCTGCGGGCAGGGGGCACAGGCAGCGCCCATCAGCACAGCCCCCAGACCCCCAGGGCAGCTGTCCCCCCCCCACCCAAACTGGGGACAAATTCCAGCACGGGCTGAGGGTCCCATCGCCCATTTTTCCAGCCCCATACCAAGCACACATCTCCCCTGGGGGGTCAGCACGCCCAGTTTGCAATGGGAAGGCAGAAGGGGACGGTCCCCAAATGGCACCAGGCGGGACACAGAGCATTTCAGACAGCAGCAGAGAGAGGTTTTACCTTCACGTCCTCCCACAGATCCTTCTCCTCCTTCAGCACACGGCTGGTGTGCAGGGGGGTCTGGGGCACCTGCATGGATTGCTGCCGAGAGATGGGAGGGGTGAGCTGGGAGCCGCAGGCATCCTGCCCCATCCCTCCCCATCCCCATCCTCATCCTCATCCCCCCCCATCCCCATCCTCATCCCCCCCCATCCCCATCCTCACCCCCCCCCCCGCCCCCACGCCCACCATGATCCAGGGGTGGTTCATGAACTCCGTTATTGTCATGCGCTGGGTCGGGTCCGTCTTCAGCAGGTTGCGGATCAGCTGCTTTACTGGAAAGGTTTGTGCCAAGCTGAGCATTAGCTGGTGCCGGGGGGGCTCTCCCCATGCTGCACCCCAAGCCAGTGGCCCCAAAACACTTCACGTGCCTCCCGCCCCTCCATGCCCCAGACCCTGGTCAAACTCTGCAGCAAAAGCCTCTCGAGCAAAGAGGTGAAGCTGCTGCATCATGAAGGGGTGACTCACGATGTCCCCAGGACCCCCCCAGCCTTCGCAGCACTGCCGGATGCAGGGACAACCCCAGAGGGAGACCCCAGCCCAGGGACTGCTCTTACCTTCCTCCGACACTTCGGACCATTCAGGGTTGGGGAACTCGTACTGGCCCATTCGGATTCGCTTCTTCATGCCGGGCGAGATGGCCAGCCCGTGGTTGGAGTAGAAGGGGGGGTACCCGCACAGCCTGCGCCGGGGAGGGGACCAGAGTCACTGCGCCGCCCCGAGACCCTCGCCAGCCACACCCATGGGGAACGGGGCTGTGTTGGGAGCAGGGCTCAGTCCCACCAGCCCACAGATGGGCTCCAAAGCCACATCCCCCCTTCCGACCCCGGCTGGATGGAGAGGGACCCACTGACTTACAGAATGTACATGATGACGCCCAGGGACCACATGTCGCAGGACTTGTCGTACTTCTCTGGACCCAGCACCTCCGGAGCTGGTGAAGAGAAAAATAAAAGTCTCGAGTCAAAGTGGTGAGAGGGATCCGACCATCCCGTGGAGCTGCCACCTCGAACCTCCAAGGACGGCACAAGGAAGGCTGCTTTCCTGGCACAGCACCCAGCTGCACCCAAAGCAGCCCAGGCAGGAGCTGCCCCCAACACCGCGCTGCGACCGAGGCTCCGGGCTGGATGCAGAGGTGATGGGCTGTGGATGGCACCATCCAAACCTCCTGGCTGTGCCCCCAGCTTTGCAAACCCACAGGCTCAGTCCCCCCCAGCCACTTACCCACGTAGTAGGGTGTGTAGCACGGAGTGGCCAAGGAGTTGTGCGTGGTGGTTTCTTTAGCAAAGCCGAAGTCTGTGAGTTTTAGCACAGCGTTGGGCCTTTTGGAGGTGTACAGGAGGTTTTCTGGCTGTGGAAACACAGGGGACAAGTGGTGAGCAGAAGAGCTGGAGCAGCCTCGGCATAGCCACGGGGCTCAGCACCACCGGGCAAGCATGCAGCATGGTACCTTGACGTCCCGGTGCGCGATGTTGATCGAGTGCAGGTACTGGATGGCTTCCCCGATGCTCTTCATTATCTCAGAAGCCTCTGAAGCAGCAAAAAAAACCCATCAGAAACCTTTACGAGCACGTGAAAACAAGCACCACTCCCTGAGCAGACCAGGGGCCAAAGAGCCTGCCTGAGCCCAAAGGGGTTCCCTCTACCCCAAGGTCCCCCCTTTCTAAACAGGGTCCCCCCGCCCCCGGCGCCCACCCCCAGGGCAGGAGTCTGCAGTAAACGGGGGAGAAACTCCCAGGAAAGGAGTGCAGCAGGCTCCAACCCCTACCCCAACACCCAGCCAGGCACACCCCGAAGGGGGGCTCGCTCTAGGGTGAGGAGGGGGTGAGCTGGCCCCCAGCACTGCTGGGGACCCCAACTCTGCAGGGAAAGCAGCTGGGAAAGCTGTTCCCCTGGGATGGGAAAGCAACGGGACAATGGGCTCAGGGTGTGAGGACACTTTTCCCAGCCACGGGAACAGAGGGGATGAGATTCATGAGATTTACGAGAACCACAGCCCCTGGAACTTCATTTTTTGGTGGGTGTTTCTGAAGGTCACTGCACTCCTGCCATGCTGGACCAGGACGGGAAGGTCACAGGGGCAGCTGAGAAAACATCTCCTAACCCTGCTCTCCAGCGAGCAAGAAAAGCAGGGACATTTGCACTCCCATTCCTCATTCCCCAAGGGCAAAACCCTGCTGGGGGTTCAAAGGAGTGACTGAGGGAACGGACCAGACCAAGGACACTCTTATCAACAGCAAGAAATGGTCCAAAGACGAAACCCCAGGTCCCCGCGGGCTCTGTACCCCGTTCCGTGAAGGCCTGGTCTCCCCTGTCTTGAATTCGGCTGAAGAGCTCCCCGCCGTCCAAGCTGGAAGAGAAGCAGGAGGGATGAGATGCTGCAGCACCCGCCTGATGCCCCAGCACAAGCGGCACCGAAACCTCTGATGCTCAGCAAGAAACAAACCCCATCTCCATCCAAACCCTCGTGTCGGTGCTTCTGGGCACGGGGCGTTTTGGAGCCTCCTCCTTCCAGAAATGAGCGGGGCCAAGGCTTTGCGCTGGCGGCGGAGACGCCGGGTGTGAGCGGACGTGGTCTCCCCGCCAGCCCACAGAAACACATTTCCAGTAAAGGCAGCAAACGTGGCTTGATCGTGGCGAGAGCGCTCCCGGAACGCTTGGCCTCGTTTAGCTCACAAGCTGTGCAGAAGTGCTGAGCAAAGATCACAGCACGGGCGAGGTGTCGGTGGCACTGCCATGGGACAGGGGAGGCAGGGTCTGATCCCCACGGCACCACAGCTCTCAGACAGGATGCTGGAGAAGGACCACGGAAACCTTGGTGTGGTTCCCTCCCTAGTCAAGAGCTCCCCAGGTGTTCTAAGGAAAAACTCAGCTCCCAGAGAGACCAGGGATCAGATCAGTGACAATTCTCCAGGAGAACAGTGTTTCCTGTCCCTGCCTTATCTAACTGGAGCAGAAATGGCTCCTGGCTTTCCCAGCACAGACAGCATCTCCTGCCAGCGCCCTTGACACCGGCTGGACACGGGCAATACCCACAGCGTGCAGCCACGGGGACAACTGCGGCACAGAGGAGACGCACCATGCTCACGCTGAAAGCCAAACGCTGCCCTGTGACGGGCGTCACACCCAGAGCATCCTTCGGACAGCGGGGACCTGTCGCGGAGACCTGCAGCAGGGAGCTGTCGCTGCCCCAGGGACTCGTTTCCTACCATTCAGCTGCTGCTTGCTTCCCACACAAGCAGATGTGCCACACAAACCGTGCCCATCCCCAGCTGCCTGGCACGATGCTCAGAATCCTCTTCCCACAGCAGAGCCGCTCGGCTGGTTGCCGTGCCGCCTGCCCCGGCGTTCTCACAGCTCTCACACCCGCTGCCCCCCCGGGCGACCTACCGGCTTGCCAGAGGAGAGGTTTTGGCAAGGAAGCTGCATCAAATCACAGCTGCGGTTGGGATGTGGTTTCAATACTTTCCCCTTCATTCCTCCTCCTCCTCCCCAGGTTATATCAAACATCTACCCGAACCAGAGTTGCGCTGCTGCTGCTGCAAGAGGTGCAACGGCAGCGAGAGATGCTGCAGCTCGGCTGGGCTGTGCGGTACCCAGCAGACCCCACCGCCGGCTGCTGGGGTGCCAGGAACCCACTGACTCCCCCCGCTTTCCATGGCCAAAGCGAGTTTGGTTATGATCTATCTGCTGCGAGAACCACAGGCCTGAAGCGTCCCGACAGCCGAGCACATTTTCAGAATGACTCAGAGCCCGCACAGCTCCCGCCGTCCCTCCAGTGCCAGCGCTGCAGCATCTCTTCCAGGGCTCACATCCCTACGGCTGCTTCCCCCAGCACCGCATCTCCTTGGGGTCCCCGGTACCCTGACAGCGGTGTGGGAAGGTGCTCACCCCCATTTCTGCATCACCCCACAGCCCCGCAGGGCTGCGGGGGGTCCGGTCGGAAGAGCCCACCCGCAGCAGCCCCGCCGGGGACTCACCACTCCATGACGATGAGCAGACACTTCCTCCCCTGGTAGAGGTTCTCGTAGACGTCCATGATGCGGACGATGTGTGCGCACTGCGACGCTCTCCAGTGCAGCTCCACTTCCCTGCGCGCCTTCGGGCAGTCCTGCAGCATCTGCGAGAGAAGCGAGACCCCCGTCAGCCCTGACCCCCCCCCCCCGGCTGGGATGCTGGGACGGTGCCCACCCGCAGAGGATGCAGGGGGGCAAAGGCCAAGCTCGGGTGCTCTCCGTGGGTGGCATCAGGGCGAGCTCCGGCGCTCTGTGCAATGCCTCCATCCCCATCTAGTGGGAAAAGTGTGAAGCCACCATTCTCACAAGCCTCTTGCCCTCCCTTCTGAGGCTGGTAAAAGCTTATCCCGGCTGCCTGCCACCTCCCTGCCCCCGAGACACCTCCCCAGTGCCCAGCCACCCTGTGCCACCAACCCACAAGATTTCCTACCACACGTATGAGCAAACTTCTGCACGCCAGTACTTCCACCACTGCACCCCCAGTTCCCACCAAGCATCCTCGCTCTGCCCTTCGCAGCCCCCCATCACCTCCTTCTGCTCCGTGGGACCAGCAGGACCCTCCTGCTCTGTGCCCTTACACACGGGCTGGCCACAAAAGCACCTTCACCACGGTTTCTGAGGCCACCAGCCCCCAGCCACACGTGCCTGGGGAGGTGACAAAGCAAACAGCCAGATGTCCCCGAAATTGCAGCTTTTCTCACAAGCAGCAGCAGCTCTTTAATGAGACCCTTGCCCTTCCCAGCCACAATTCAGTTCCCAGGTGTAGGAAGGATTTGTTCCTCTGCCACAAACTATTAATTACCATGTTTGTCAGGATAAACAACCAGCCTTAATTATTATACTCCTAAATATAGAGCAGCAAACGTGCCTATCTCCAGCACAGTTCCTTTTCCTTCCTGCCTCCAGCACCCTTGGGGCTGGGCTCAGCGAAACGCCCGGAGCAGGTCTGCACCTTGGCGCAGCAGCAGACAGGGGCACGTGGAAACACATCCCACCCCCACGTGCATGGGCAGGAGACAACAAATTTGGCCATTTTACCAAGACAGAGACAGAAACTGGCTTCTTGCCCCCCTGCTCTCCCCCAGCTGAGCTCCCAGGGCTGCTCCGCAGACAGAAGCAAGCATCAGCCCCTGGGTGCTCAGCTGGCCCGGCAGGACCCGGAACGGTGCCCAGGACCCCTCTGCCATGGGGGGATTTCCCAGGAACAAGGGTTAACATTCGCTGCAGCCCCAAAAGATGCATGCTGCCTGCTTATAAATGGATTCTTGCTGAGGGCACAGGAGCCCTGGCAGAGTAACGGCAGTTTGCATTCCTGCCTGCAACGGCGGGGAAAGGGACAAATGGGTGCACCCTCAGGCCACCCACCCGTCACCTCGATATTTGGGTGCTTGGTCACACCTCTGCCACCTCTTCAGCTCTCCTGCTTCCCACGGTGGAGCAAACCTGTGCTGGTGGAAAGCTCTGAAAGCTCAGTGAAGACCAAAACGGCCAAGTCCCCCTTTGCACAACCATTGACATCATTTGCACCAACAGCCTCGGGGCGAAAGGAAGCCAGGGCAGGAGGTTGGACAGCCCCCTCCTTGTTCCTCTATTGCTTAATTATCCTAAAAACCGGATCCTACAGAAGCCGAAGCCATCAGCAAGCCCAGCGCCAGCCCCCCCAGCAGCCGTGCAGGCAGGGAAGGGGCTGGAGAAAAGCTTTGTTATTTGCAGCTCCGCTCCGAAGAGCCTGGCGTGGGGAGCCAGGAAGCTGGAGAGGAAAAAAAAAAAAAACAAAACAATTTGTAATTACACACTGGGAAAATTGAACAGCAGGAAGCAGACGGTTAACATCATTCTGCACAAGACAAACAGGAGATGTACAGAAATACATATCCAATTTTGAGAGGTCACTCGGAGCGCTTTTAAAAGGAGCTTAATTGTATTTCTAATGAAGCAGAAGGCAGCAGCCTCCATTACCTGTACCAGCACAGCCCTGACGTCGGCTTTTGTACTCGAGCACCCGCCGGGGAGCAAACAGCTGTCCCAGCACCCTCCAAACCCCATCTGCAATTCACCGCCCCACCGGCCAGCCTCACTCTGCTCCCCGATGGAGAGGCGATGGCGAGGCTGCCCACCGGCCAGCAGATTAAACCTCGTTAAGAGAATGATTTGCTCCACTTAGGAAATGTTCCCGGTGGCAGGTGACAGCGGGGTGGCCGGGAGCTGAAGGCCAGATGCAATGAGGCTGCGTGGGATGCCGCAGGGGGATGCGGCGATGCCCAAACCGCAGCAGAAGCAACCCACAGACCCGGCATCACCCACTGCACCCACACACCCTCTGTCCTGCCCTCGGCACACAGCCGACAGCTCCCGCAGCCCACGACTTTCCTCCCAGGGGATGTCCTGGTGCTGCTCCAGCCATGGGAACTCTGCATCGAACCGATTCGGGTGTGTGTGGTAACACTGCCCAGGTCCCTAATATAGCTGCAGTATCCAGGGCAGGAAGATTTATATTTCTTGGCATGCAACGAGGAGGCTGGAACAGGAAAAGCACCTCATGTTTCCCTGAGGTTCAGCAAGGGCGAGGTGTCCCCATCCCACCCCAGCTGCGGGTACCCGCCTGGGGACACTGCACCCCCCCACTGCCTTCGGAGCAGCTTCAGAAGGATGAGATTTGTCAACAGCAGCGATCCAGAGCAGAACCCAGAGTCAACCCTGTGCAGAGGGGAGATGGCAGCAGACGGACAACCCACTGGAAACCCCCGGCAGCCCACCACCGCTCTGGTTCAGCTTTTCCACCTCTGTTATCTCCTGCTCCCCTTCCAAGAGAGGGCTCCTTGGGATCAAACTCTTATTTCAGACGGGAAGCGTCGCAATACCTGTTGAGCAGAGGGCTCCGGCTCCGGGCAGCAGCTGAGCCCAGCACCCGGCAGTAACCGGATCCCGAGTTACACAAGTGTCCCCAGGACAGGGGGCAAGGGCAGCGCGGCAGAGGGGGCTCAGCCATCCCCTTTGTGCAAATCCAGGTTTCACGCACAGAGTAGCCTGGGCATGCATTTGCAGCCAGCACAGGTCTCAGAACCTCTCATCACCAGAGCATGTGTCCAGATGTCCCTCTGACACCGTGTGGGACAGGGGACAGCCGGGAAAGTGGTGCCACCCCAGAGCTCTGCACCATCCTGTCTCCATCCCTGCCAGGGCACCTGCCTGCAGGAAAGGAGGGAGAGCAGGAAAGGGTCACTCTGCCCTCGTTGCAATGAGGGAGGAAATTCAGCTTCCAGCGCAGCTCAGCCCTCCCCATTTCGGCTTCACACCGCCGCAATTTCGGCAGGCAGACGGCGTTTGCTGCCAGCCTGTGCCTTGGCTCAGCCCGGCTCCCCCAGGAGCCTTCACACGCTGCGAGGGAAATGAGTTATGTGCAAAGCTAAACACACTCATTACCTCCGCTAAACCCCCCCAGCCGAGGGCTCCCGAACCAGCCCCAGCAGCCAGCAGCACAGGGACCCCCCCCCGGCAGCAAAACCTCCTCCTGGGCTCCTGCAGCACCTCCAGGTTTCTCATCACCTTTGAAAGGCAAACCCTGGAAACATCTCCTGAATACAAACCAGCTCCTTGGGGTGTCGGGGGGGACAGCACCCACCTTGCAACCCCCCATGGCACAGAACTGGGGCTGCAAACCGAGCGAGCTCCAGCCAGCCCTGCAGCCATCGAAAACGAGCTTCGGCTCAAAGGACAGGGCTGGGGGCTCTGTGCCGTTTGCCTGGCAGCACACCGAGCTGAATTCTGTGCCCATCATCTTGTGCAGCAAACGCAGGTGGGCGCAAGGAAGACGCCAGAGAAAACAAGAGGCTGGAGCTGCTCACGCTCCATCGCCCGCACGCGTCCTCAGGCACCCGCTGATTCAGCCGCTGCCTCCTCCCAGGAGGATGTGCCGATGGATGTGCCGTGAATCACGGGGGCTCGCCCAGGAAGCTCCCTCCTCCGCTGGCAGGTCCCAGACAACACCATCCCTTCCGCTGCTACTCACCGTGGCTACCACTGAGGCTACCATGGTGGCTACCACCACAGCCCCTTGGCAAGCCACGAGAACACGCTGTGCTTGCTCAGCTTGGCAAGACAGCCGTGGCTGAGAACACGCAAGGGAAAGCTCACCTCCCACGGGCGATTTTCATGAAAACTGAGGATGAAGCGCATACCGGAGCGGCGAGCTCTTCGTTTTCCAGGGCTGCCCCTCTCTGCTCCACACTCACCCCAGGCGCTCCAGCTGCTCCTGCAGGCTGGGTATTTTTATTTCCGTGCATACTCTGATCGCACCCGCTTCACCTCGCTCCCCAGCAGCGCAGCACACGCCGCGTGCCTCGCCTGTGCGGCAATTCCCCTCCGATGACTTCTTGCATCAGGACCCGCAGAAGTATGCCTGGGGAGCTCCCCTCAGCCCGTCTGCACCACGGGGGTTAAAATAAACTGTTCTTAAATTGCAACAAAAATAAACCTACAGTAAAGACAGGCGGTGAAACAGAGCAGAGGTTTCCCTGCCTTGACCGCACACCGGATTCCCCCCGGCCAGGCTAGCAAGGGGCAAGGAGCATTTTTTCCTAATAAAGCAAAAGGGTTTCTCTTCAAAGGATTTGTGCCTCTTCTAATCTTTCCATGCAAACCGGTTGCCAACTGGCGTCAGCTGCTTAAGGCGTTTGCAGAGCCGGTGCTGGACGCCTTGCACACGCTGTTCCCACCTCACAGCACTGGGAAGGCAAACCTCCATCGCCCCCCACGCCCACCCAACAGAAAAGATGGAAAGGCTGGAAAAAGCATGGCAGCAAGGGAGAATTATTCAGATTAGAAAGCTACAAACGGGGAGCAAGCCTGGAGACACAATTCAGGCCGAGCCAACGCAAAGTGATGCTCTCGCTCAAGCTGCTCGGCTGCATTCTCTGCGTCTGAGTTATCAGAGCTCCGGAGCCATCGCGGTGCGCACAAGGAAAGTGTTCCCACTGCGGAGACGAGCAATGAGGCTGCACGGGCCAGGGGCGAGCTGCAAACCCCGCCAGCAGCAGACAGCTCACTGGCAGAGGCAGATGTCGGAGCAGACGCCCCGTCCCCACTCCTGCGGGCGATTTTGCAATGGGGTGAGGGAAGAGGCGGCTATCGCACGGTGCTTTCACCAGGAGAAATCGCTCACCCGCAGCAATTGCACAACTCCTCGCACCCCACGTGCTGCCAGCTCCCCTGCCCGCAGCTCCCACTGGGGGATGCTGGGGACCCCCCACCCCGCAGCCCCCCCTTCCCCGGGGCATCTGCTGAGCATTTCCTCGGCCGCACGTCCCTGCGACAGATGCAGCAGCTATTCAGCCTTTTCAGGCTGCAACAAAAGCCTCTCCAGGCGCACAAAGGCGAAGAGCAGGAGAGAGGCCCGGGCTTAAACAAGAGCCACCTGCCAGGGGCCCGTGTCCCCCGTGCAATCGGGGCGCTGCCCCCCGGCCAGCCCTGCCGCACAGAGCCCTCGTCCCTGCAGCAAAAATATTCCTGGCACATGGATTGCAAAGATGAAGCTCTGCATCGGGTACCCAGGAGCAGTGCCCTGGATGCTGAAGGAAGGGCCACCAGCACAGTGGGGACATTGGGGACATTGAGGACAGTGGGTACATCAGGGACGAGGGTGGAGGGAGGGGACAGGGAGGTGGCAGATGGGAGGGGGCTGTGAAACTCACAGGAAAAGTCAAAGCAGGTAAATGGCAACAAGGCAGCAGCACGAAGCATCCCTGCTGACTCACAGGCTGGAGCTGGGGCTTAATGAGGAGAAATAAATAGTTTGAGCTTCACGTATCTGAGAAAAACAAAATGTGAGGTCTGTTCAGTCCCAGTTTTGGTTTGGAATCATCCTGCTCTCCCCGTAGGTCGGGTGCAGTGCTGGGGTTTGGTGATTCACCTGATGCTCATCTCTCCAGGAGGGACCAGGGCTGGCATCAGGAGCCAACATCAGCCCGTTAGTGATGATTAATGAGGGCCCTGGGTCCTGTCACACAGGCAGACATCCCAGGAGGTACCAGGGAGCAAATTCAGCTGGAATGATGGAGCCACCACCCTGGCCAGGACCTCCCCGTGAACCCAACAGGGACAAAGGGGTCACGATGGCCAAAATGACCCAACCCACCACATCCCTTTCCACAGGCATCCGAGATGTCGCATCCCACCAGGAGCCCCTGCGATTCCTGGCTGGAGGGCTGAGCAGGGAGGGAGGCAGCTGCTCCGGGGCAGGGGGATGCTCAGGGACCCTTCTCTGCAAACCAAAACACCGCATCCCCCCGGCCTCCGCTGCAGCCCCCGCCACGGACACGCTGCAGCTGCCGGGGCCCTTTATCTGCACAGTACAAAGCGAAAGGGAAATACGAAGCCAGAGGAGGGGCGGATATCTTCACATGAGCCACGGCCAGCAGATCCACTCCATGCACAGCCCCTTTGCTGCCTCCTCCTTGCAAAGCTTCGGGGCTGGGGTCAGCTCCTCCTTCCAGCCCCTCCCTGAGCCCCATCCATCTCCAGATTTCCTACCCGAGCTGTCGAGCTCGTGAACGGAAAAATGCACATATGCGCTTTTATGATCGGAAGTGGTTGATATTCGCCGGGGTGATTAATACAGAAGAAAACACTAATGTAAACCATTAACTCAGCGCTGACCTCCGTCCTTTACACTTCCCTCCTACAGGCACAGCTTGAAAAAAAAAACCCAAACCCTTTATCGCTGCACTGCCACGGCACCGTGCCACCTCCGCCAGCTCTGCACCGCGGCCGGGGGCTTTCCCCGATGGGCTGACAGTGTCCCAGCCTCCGCCACGCAGCCCACGGCACCCAGGCATCGTGTTGGGTGCTTCACTCCATCAGCCCACCAGCAATCCTGGGGACAGCCCTGCCTGACCCCACCATCACCCCCAGCCCCAGGGACTGATATATAAATATATTTACATATATACACACATACGTATATATACACACGCATATATATATATATTTTAAAGAAGAAAAAAAAACAAACTGAAACCCAAAGCCATGCCAAGGCCAGCCACTCCTGAAACACCCCAGCACCGGACGGCCTCGGGATGCATTTCCTCCACCAGTGCCAAGCCTGACGAGGGTTTTATTTACGCGTCCTCGAAGCTCGGTGATGACAGCACATTTTGCATCATTCTGCCCTTTCCTCAGCCGTTTGTTTAGTAGAATTTCACCCTCGTTGTGCGCACAGCAAACACCTTCCTCAGCCGAGGTCAGGGACACACGCCCCAGCCATGGTGCCCCATGCACCCCGGGTCACCCCAGAGGTGACAAATCCGCTGACACAGGGGCAGGACACAGCGGCAGCAGCTCTGCCTTTGCCAGGCGATCCCTGCAGGGAGGATCTGCAACACTGTGCCCTGCAGGGAAAAAAAGCACTGAGGACAAAAGCAAAGCCCTCTGCAAACCTCTCCCAAGCTCCCGGGCCAGCGCAGGGAAGTTGTCCCCTCCAGGAGCCCGGGCAGGCGCCCAGCCAAGGGCTGCAGCACCCCCCAGGCTTCCCAAAACAGCCGTGCCCCTACACCAGTGCTGCCTTGCCCACAGCATGGGAGGAACCCACCCGAAAACACCTGATTCACAGCTCCAGTGGCTTCCAGGAGATAACCCAGGTTTAAACTTCCCGGCAAGCCCGCCCGTCCCAGCACGGCGGCTCAGCCTCTTGTGCAAGAGCTGCCGGGTTTGCTCAGCAATCTGCCCCGTGCAATGGGCAGCCAGGTTGCGAAATGGCTGAAGAGGAAGAGGGAGGCACACCAGAGCCCGGAGGGGACCAGGGTGGCCCGAGGAGGCTGTTACAGGTGACGATGGCTTATGCAGCCCGGCTGTATCCGAGAGCAGCGGCTGCTGGAGCTGCAGGAGCTCTGCCAGCAACAGGTCACCAGCACCCGCCCTGGTACTGCCTGCAAGCCAGCCCAGCCCCTGCCTTTTAGCTAAAACAAGTGGAAATATAAAACATTAAAATTGTTCTTAAACACTCATCTAGTAGATGCAGTAAGGCTGTCGTTACTACTGAAAATAAAAGCATATCCCTGCTCCCCGTCCAGCTCCCTCCTGCTTTTTATTTTATTTATTATTTTTGCTAAAGTAGGCTAACGTGCATACTTTCTGGTTTGTTTGGATCTGATTCCATCTGCTTTCCCCCCAGCTCAGCCAAGATGCCTGAGATGCCATCTCCATTTCCCAGCCGCGCTGCTCGGACCCGGCTCCCACCCGCACCTATGGGCGTGAGAAGCAAGAAGCTGGGGCTCCTGGAATTGCAGGCTGATGGGATGCGCTGCCAAATTTCCACAGCAGCCCCAGCTTGTGTTCCAGCCGCATTTCCCTGAAAACACACATTTGGCAGGAGGTCTGAGGAGCCTTTCAAAGAGGCTGCCCCAGCTCGGTGCCGTGTACCAGGGCCAGGGGACAGCAGGAGGACGGCAGACGGGGACAGCAGTTGCTCCGGTTCGGGATGCTCTGCAGAAGATGCTCCCACCCCACAGAAACCCAGGAGGTGCTGCAGCTCTTGGGACAGGGACAGCACAGTGTCCCCATGTGCTGTGACACAGATTTAGCCTGTTCTGGCGTGAGAGGCGTGTGGCAATGACAACCCCAACCCCATTCACCCCCCTCAACTGGACCAGCAGCGCTGGAGAGGTGGAACTCAAGCAGGGTGCCAGGGGAGATGGTTGCAGCCAGCAGCACCCAAAGCAAGGCAGCAAAGTTAATTATGATGATGAAGGAATGGGTCCATCCCTCCACTGACCCCAAATCTACAGCCCAAAGCGGGCGAGGATATCCAGCAAGAGCAGAGCTGCAAAGTCCCAGCCTGGCTGGGCGCCCCAGGAACATTCAGATCTGGGTTTGCATTTTGAACTTTATCTCTAGTTTAGGCTACAGCTCGCTGGCCAGCCAGGCACATAATCACATGCAGCCCTGACGCCAACGGCTGAAATAATCTCATTACATATGACGGCAAACGCTGTGCCAGCCACAGACCACTCGAGCCAGCGCGCTCACCTGCCCTCTCCGCCGGAACAGCGGACTTTGTCACAGCAAAGCCACGGACCAACGTAACGTCCTAATTCACAGGATGATGCTGTCATCCTTCCCAACAGCATCAGACCAAAGAGCCACAGAGGAGCTCCACGTGATCCCATCAGTGCTAAGAGAAGCAGCACCTGTACCCCACCCTGTATCCCCCTCCCGATGGCAGGTACCGTCCCACCACCCTCCAAATGACATTTTTGTGGCTCAGAGCATCTCCAGCAAAACTCGTGTTCGGGGTCCTCTCAGGTCAGGAGGATGTACCAGCACTCGCAGCCATTAGTCCCTTCTCAAGGCCATGAAAGAAAGAGCGAGTTAATGCACCCACTAAACCTGCCGGTTGCTATAATCCCTGCCTCAAATTGGTAAGATCTTAAAAGGCTGAAATCTTGGAAATGACTCAGCCACGAGGTACAAAGAAACAACAGCTGAAAAGGCTGTTAAAGCTCTCTGCACTCAGCCCTGCTCCTGCGTGCCCTGCTCTGACCCCCCCGAACTCTGCTCCCCATCCATCTCCGGGGGGGAACCGACCGCGGAGACAAAAGCCCCCTCCAAAACCAGCCCCCAGGCACCCATCACACACACAGTCCTCGTGCCAGCCGGAGCTGAAAGGGGAATAGATTTTAGCATCCTGCAGCCATGAGAGGTGAGGGGCATCCACGGAGGGGATGGGACCCGCTTTCAGCAGGATACGGGTCTCAGGGGCTTTTAAAATCCAACACCAGTGTCACCCCCAGAGAGGACCACGATGCTCAACAGCTCTGGTCCATGCTGAAACTCTGATCCAATGTGACTGCTCAGGCTTGAAACGGGTTCATTGGGAGCAGCCAGGTAATCCTGCATTGCCAAACGAGCCTCTGGAGCTGCTGGAGGGATCCCCCCGGTCCTCCCAGACCCACCCTCCCAAATCCTGCCTCCTCCCAACCCAGCCAGGTTCTCCAGACCCTCTCCCGTTCCTGCCTCCGCTCTGCTGCCTGCAGCCCTGCCTGCAAAGGGCAGAGGAGCCGAGCGGCGCGGGGCAGACGTGGGCTGGCGAAAGCGGGGCCCCAGGAGCCGGGGGGTGCTGGGACGCGGCAGCCGCCCTCGCCCGCTGCAGCCAGCCCCGGCGCGGCGGAGGGGAGGCAGCGCGATATTCTTGGAAACCAGGAGGTGAGGTCATGCTGCCTGAATGCTGCAACTTGAGGCCAGCCGTGCGGGGCCAGTTGTGCTTGGAGAGGAGCCTGACTTCTGCAGCGGGCGGGCGAGCAAGGGCCGGGAACCTGGTTCTGTTCGGAGCTAGCAGGGGGAAAGCGTTTCTGCAAGAAAGAGGGATTTTTCCTTCCAGTTTTCCCGCGGAGAACGCAAACCCCAGCGAAAGGATGAGTTTTAAAAGAGCATCAGGTATTGCCCCTGCTGCAAAGCCCTCAGACCACCCGGTACAGGGCACGTGAGCCCACCACGAGAGCTCAGGAGATGCCAAACCCGGAGCCACGCTGCTCCCCGTGCAGCCGGGACCACAAAACGGCCACATCCAACCCTGCCATGCCTCCGGATGCGTCCCACGTACCTGTACCGCCCTGCACACCCCGCATCACCTGTCGGGAATTCATCCACCCCATCAGATCCCAGAGCACATCCTGGAGGTCTCTGGGAAGAGAGAATTCCCCTACTCACTCTTTCAGGGTTCCTAGGCAGGAACTTTCCAGGAGTTTCCATCACCTGTGCCCACCCATCGCCCAGCAAACACACCAGGAGACCCAACTCCCAGGCTGTACATCTTCAAATTATTCTTCATACACCACTTTAAACACTTTACAACAGCAGCAGGTGTCTGCTCGCTGCCGGAGGCAGAGCCAGCCCCTCCGCAGACACGCGCTGTCCTATCCATCGGGCTTTCCCAACGTGTGCGCTGGCAGATGACAGACACCCAGCCGAAGGCCGGCGGGAGCTCGGTGTGAGTGATAAATTAAGCGTTTTACCTGCCTGTATATTAAATCACACACACAGAGGTTATATTTTTGGCCTGCGGGATGGCTGCCCACGAAGGATTCACCCTGGAGCAAGCAGCTCAGCTCCTATGCCCGGTTCTGCTCCCGAGGGGCTGGAAGACCCTCAGCAAATCACTGCACCTCAGTCCTCCGCCTCGGAGAACGTGGGAAACACTGACTTTCTTTTGCAAGACCCATGGCTGATGGCATGAGATTATTATGAAGAGGAAGAACCCCACCACTTCCTGAGCACGTGCCAAAGGAAAAACCAAGCCCCTGCTCCCAGGCTGTTATCGGTCCATCTCAGCCCTGGGTTTGACTGCTCAGAACATGTAATGTATTTAGCAGGCTTATGGCAAATCCTAAATTGTTTAAACAAATTCAAACCCCAAGTCAGTAGACTCCTTTGGTCAATGAGATAATAAACCACTGCCTTGGAAAAGCCCCAGTGATGTTACTACACTTTCCACAGCTTTTCAACCACGGCTTATGCAGAATTCCACAGCGAAGACATGTCTGATTATATAAAATACATGGTAGAATTAAAAAAAAAAAATTCCCCCCACTTAGAGAGGAGCAGAAGCACAGCAGACACACAGCGAGCTGTTTCCCAGGAGCGTGAGCCCAGGATCTTCATCTGCTCCATCACTGGGGGGTTATTTTTCCAGCTGGATTTTCTGGGGGACAAAGCATTTGATCCCAAATGAAGATGCATGAAGCCAGGGCAAACAGGGCGCTTTGCTCCTCCCAACATCTCTGCACAGAACCCCAACCACGACAGCAGAGAGAGGAGCAAGGCCACCAGCTATCCACGGAGCCACTCAGTTATCAGCTACGAGACGCCTGCCCTATTCCCTCGACAAGAATAACAAACCACGAAAGTATCAGGCTCCTTCCTCCTCTCCATCAGAGGAACCATCGCTCACTGATTATCTGCCGAGGCTGAGAGCGAGACAGTGTTTCGCAAACACACCCCCAGGCACCAAGGATGCTCCAGAAACAGGGCTGCCGGAGAGGGGGTGGGTTTGCAAGCAGCATCCATGGCCCTGCAATCAGCCCAGAGCTCTTGCCCAAAGATTAGTCTTAAAAGTGGAATTTGCAGCGGGCGAGACAGCCCTCGCTCCAGCCCCACGGTCGCAGCCTGCGTCACTAATGCCAACAGCCTGACCACAACGACGACGCCAAGGCAGGTCAGCGGTGACCTACATACAGCAGCCTTTCCAGAGCTCCCCAGCCTAATTTTGCCTAATAATGAATCACACCAAGGTAGACGGAGGAAAGGGGTAAGAAACCACATATTTCGGTTCCATTCATCACCTCTCTGCAGACTTTATGTTCCCACCCTGCAGTAAATCACCGTGGATCAGAGAGGGTCAAGCCATGGGTGACTGGGACGCTCCACGGCCTGTGTCCCACCGGGTAACTCAGGGATGCCGCACTGGAGGTGTTGCTTGGTATGAAAAAATAAAATAAAATTGGGAGTGTGAAACTGCAACATAAACAATAACGATCTATAGGAATGATAAAGGAGTAACTCCTGTTTTCACTGGGGTACTACACAGCAAATAAAACTACCACCCCTTAAGTCGCACACATTTTATTTAACGATGCGTCTCTGCCATGGACTATTGCACTGGAAGGAGAAGAAAACTGTCTGTAACATTTTCACTGGTGCTGGAACGCTGTCCCCAAGCTCAAACTCTCCCGGAGCACTAAACAGTTCTCTCAAAGTGACCCTCAGCAAAACCCTAACCTCATGCATCTCTCTGTTGGGGAGAAAAAGGTTTAACACAATAGATGCTCCTCACCCAAGGAAACACAACATAACCCGAAGACACTGCTAACACTATGGAGAGACACAATTGTTTCCCTCCAGCGGAGGACTGCACTATTGTAGAAGATTTTGGAACAGTAAATGTAAAGAGCGATGTTCCAAATGGAAAGGTCTGCTGCACCACCGAAGCAGGCAGCGCAGAGAGATTTCAGCTGTGGCTTCTGGCGACGGGCCATGGGGATTCTTTTAAGCATCATCTGAAACATGACAACTCGATGCAATCACTTCTGTGGATCCCGCTTTAGGTCATCTTTCCACACTGATGCATCCCGTGAGTAATTCAGATCCAAATACCTCTCCGCAGGTCTCGAACAGAGACGTTATCCCGGCTGCGGGCCAGAGGGGAGGATGAAGTCAGCGTGCATCGTGTCTAGGACCATCATCTCCATGCGTGTGGGCTCGGCACTTCGGTCCGGATCTAACGATCAACCAACCCCAGCCTGCAGCTCACACTCACCGGGACAAGCCGGGTACACAGCAGCTCGTCCAAGAGCCCAAACTCCCAGCGTAGCAGTTTTTAAGGGCTGGAAGGAATCACTTACAGTAGCAGCTGTGCCGCTCTTTGAAGAGCCAGAGACGTGTCCAAGCGCTCAGCTGAACTCTTCTCTCCCCGGCAAAGAGGCCGGGGCAGGGGACAGAGGGAAGCCGACCAGCACTTTTCCAAAACAGAGGTTCAGCACTGGATATACCTCACCCTCCAGGAGCCGCAGAGACACTCTGCACCCTCCAACATTACAGCACAAAGCCCTGTGCTCCAAGAGGCTTTTCAACACAAAGAACCAACACAGCTCGTGACAGTAAATCCTGCCCCTGTTTGCCGCCCCACGCTCCGGTACGGGCAGGGTGACGGCACTGACCCCGGCCCCAGCCATCCTACCCATGCTGGGGCAGAGAGGAACCGCTGGTGCTCGGTCTCCTCTGCCATCCTTCCCCTTTTGGGGCTGCGAAAGGGAAGTGCCGACATCTGCGCTTTAAATACCCGAGTCAACTGCAGAAGCGAGGAGGAGCCCATCTGTCAAAACAGAAGAAGGTTTCGCTAATTTCCCACCAAAGGAGATGATAATACACGTGGGCTTGGAGTACGACACGGTGCTGCTCATAAGAAATGTCTGTGCTTCTGAAGGAAAAGTCAAACTTTTATCACTCGACTGACCCCTCCCTCCTTAACCACACTGTCCCTCGCCGACCCCACCACCCCTGCGGCGTGACTTGTCCCTCCGGAGCCACTTGTTCATTCATTCATTCCAGGTAGGAATCCCAGATACCAACAGATGGGCAGCTCTAAAAACAAAAGAGGTGGGGGTTCCAGATTGAGGTGGGGGTTCTTTTAGCCTTCGCAGCGCCCAGGGTAACACCGAGGGTTTGAACAGCTCATGTGTGGGCGCAAATTGCATCGATGCTGGAGAACACGGCGCTCCCGCCGCGCGGACTGCCTGTACCCGCGTCACCCAGCGCCGCGCTCGGCGTGTCGTGAATCCATTCAAACTTCCCCAAGTCTCCCTGGCAGGGAGACACGCTCCCCTCTTTGCTCAAAAACCTCGAATGAAAGCAAGGAAACTGTCGCATCACCTAGTCTCTGTTTAAACACACCTTCGCAGCCGCTCTCTAAGCATCTTTTGAACAGAAGCAAGCTCCCGATGAGGGGTAACCATAATAATGCTGAAATATTCCCCAGCTGAAGTGGGGGACAACAGCCGCTCGGTATTACACCCCATTCCGTACAGCCGGAGCCAGGAGGGACCTGCCACCCAACAGGGACACGGGGCAGCCGCCTGCGTTTACACCAAATGCTCCACACAGGGAACCCCCTGCTACGTGGCACACAAACCCCACGGGGTGACTCCAGCCGGGCCGGGGGCTCCTCTCCCTCTCCAGACCCCCCAGGTGGGCTACGAGATGTCATTTCGCTCCGTTTCACACCGGAAACCCACGTCTCAGTGCTCTTAACGGGGAAAAAATAAATTAAAGCATGGCGGGACAGACGGGCAGCAGCCGGTCCCACCGTCCGGGCCGGCTCCCCCGCACACCCCGCTGCCGGTTCCCTCTGTGTGCCCTCCCGGGACCCCCCCGGCAGCAGACATCCTCCATCACTGTCAGCCAGCGCCGGCGCTGCCCGTTCCTCCGGCCCCTTCCGCAGCCCGACGGCGGGGCGGGGGCAGCCCGGAGCCGCCCGTCCGGTCCCGTCCCGTCCCCGGCAGCCCCAGCGGAGGGTGGTGGCGGGGGGGTGGGGGACCCTTCTTACCTTGAGAGCGAACTTCTCCCCACTCTTCTTACTGAAAATCTCCAAAACTTTCCCGTTGATGCCCAAGCCCAGCACTTGCGTGGTGACCTTGTAGTCGTCCGTGATGGCATTCTTCCGGATCTGCAGGCCTCCCTTCCCCGGGAACGGCGGCGGCCCGTGGGGGGGAGCGGCTGGCGGCGGCGGAGGCGGCGGTTGGGGCGGCGGCGGGTTGGGAAAACCGGCGGGCGGCGGCGGAGCCCCGGAGAGCATGGCGGAGAACGGGGGGGGGCCACACCGGGCGGGCGAGTGAGCTCCGGGACCGGCGAGATGCGGCAGGATGGGGCGCGGGG
>VZTO01004280.1:21698-42449 GCA_013400615.1 Syrrhaptes paradoxus
GTGCCTAACTAGCTCCAGTTGTAACCAGTTCCCGGGATGATGGGAGATTAAACACCACCTCGAGCACGCAGAGCATCAGGGAAAAGCAGGGGGTGAGAAACAGTCCGAAAAGAATAAAGGCCATCCTGACGGTGACAAATGAACCCCTATTGCCATGTCCAGTCCAGAATCCAGTACAGACACTGACCAGGCTGCGAGAAAAGGGGTCTGTGTCGAGGTGCAATGTACCATAGAGCTGCTGGCATCCAGCAAAATCCGATGAACACTTCTTCAGCTGGAGCACAATGGGAAATCAAGACTTTTCGTTTATGGATGTAAAAAGCACAGCCTGCTTGTCACTGATAAGCCCTGTTTTCTAAGAAAAGAACACACTTTTTTGACATTCATTCCTGTCTTACCCTGCTGTGAATGTGCCCTGGAGAAGAAAGATAAAGAAACATGCCCAAAGCCACAGTTGGAGCAAATGGCAGAGCCTGAAGGGGTCTCCCGAGGCCCAGCCGCTGCTTTTTGGCAGGCTGGAATGTGTCCATGGGGCAGCACGTGGTCCCAGGCCCCACAGATTCCCACAGCCATGTCCATAGGGCTGCAGTGCAACAGGCAGCCCCAGCTCACGCACGGGCTCCCATCTCACCAGGAACCACAAAGAGTTCTGGAAGCCCCTCGGAAACGCAGTGGTGGAGGGTCCTGGTGCTCATCCTGGTCATAAACCACCATCCCCATTCACCCACACTGGTGTCAGCAGTTTCACTGGTGTCACAAGGACAGAACAAACCTTGGAAGCGGGACTTCCCTCTTCTATTTGCAACTAAAGGAAAGCAATAGAGAAAGAAAATGACAGCAGCGCTCGTTCACCAGGCACACGGTGCACAAAACCTGCACTGGGTCCTCGAGGAGCAGCTGCCTCCAGCAGAAGGCAAACATCCAGAGCCTGGAAGGAGCAGGACAGCAAAGCCAAAGAGAGCAAGCTGTGACCTTGCACCGGAGCAGGAGGTATCTGGTCCATGTTTGCTATCCCAGCAACTTCTGTGATCAATAACATCCTCTTGGATTTTTTTTGTCAAGCCAATAAAACCACCCCACCTGTCACCAAAGCCAGCTCACTATTTTAAAAACCAGTTTCTGACCAGTGACTGATCAATAGCTGGGTGAAGCAGCGGATCCAGCTAATCAAAGTACGTCATTAGCAGCCAGAGACAGTGCGTCTGTCAGGAGGTGGCAGCGATAGTCACCAGATGGGAGAGTGAGTAAATCTACACCAGGCGCTGGCAGCGTTATAAATAAAACTCTTGTCGAGTTGCCGGTGCCTCTCACCGCAGGTCCTGAATTTCCCTGTGAAACCCACAGAGCATCGCAGTGTAAGCTTTTCCCATTAGGATTTTTTTCTTGCTGCAAAGTGGGTTAATTCTGGGACTTGCAGCATCTCCCAGAAACAGATCCCACATCCTTCACCCCAATTAACAAGGGGCTTGGGGGGGTCAGAGTTAGGTCCGATGTACCCTATAACAACAGATCACCCATCAAAGCTGGTTTAAAGCTGCCAGCATGCTCTGTGGGATTTTCCCAGCATTTTCCTCCCCCTGCCCAGGCTGGTCTCAGCACCTCTGGGGACACGAGCCTTTAAGCCAAAGTTTTTCTTTCCAGGGGAATCTGGTCAAAGGAAAGTGAGTGACCCACTTCGCTACTCTGTTTCCTTCAGTTTCATTCATATTTGCTTTGTAACCCAACCCTGCAGCTATTCCAAAGATAAACACCGCTCCAGAGGAGGCACAGCCTGGGAGCCCCGGTTCCCAGATTTCCCATGGAAACCTCCTGGATCACCCACCCGAGGGGAGGCTCCTCTGCCCCGGGAATGGGGACACCGGGGCCGGGTCACCGCCGTGTCCCAAGAGACACATTTCCCGCTGCTTTCCAGCTTCGGGGGGGTGATTCCAGGGCCGGGGGGGGACCCAGCACACTGCACAGCTCACCCCTCCGAAAGGCTCCCGGTGCCGCCGCCGCCGACCGCCACGAGGTGGCCCCCGGCCCCTGCGCATCCGCCGGGGACACTGCCACCCCCCCGCCCGGGGTCCCGCTGCTGCCACCCCTGCACCTCCCACCCCATCGGATCGGGGTCTGGATGCTGTCGCCCCCGCACCTCCCACCCTCCAGGTTCGTGCACAGGGGGAAGCATTTTGCAACGCGTGGGGTGTCGGATGGAGCCCCGAGTCGGCAGGTTTGGGGTCCCTGTCCAGGGGTGCCCTTAACCCGTTCCCCCCAAAGGCAGTGATGGGGGGCTGTGGGGCGGTTGCTGTCCCCCAGGGTCTCTCCCCACATCACAGGCCAAGAGAAGGTCTCCAGGCACTGTAAACCATCCCTGCTCCCCTCTTCCACGGCAGCTCCCCACGCCTGCTCGGAAGAAGGCCAACACCGGGATTTATTGCACAGAACCTGCCAAGCCTTCACGGACCGTCTGGGCTGGATGGGGAAGCACCGAGGTGAGCAGCACCCCGCCGCTGGCACACCATCCACAGCCAAATGCTCGCTCTGCATCCTGCAGACAGGCTGCAGACAGGCTGGGAACAGGCTGGGAACAGGCTGATCTTCCGATCTGGGGACTATTTCCAGCTTCTCCATTAACCAATAACAATCCGGCCCAGAAGCACCGAGATATCCATCTCCTCTGTGATCTTGCAGAGGCAGAGGGATGCAGGCGCAGAGCAGATCCCGACCCTCTGCCATCCGCCGCCTCCCCTCCCTGCACATCACGCAGCTTTGCACAGCAGAGGAAGGACCACCACATGCACCCACCACAGGAGCAACCCCCAGATCTGGCTGCTCAGCTTTTGCTATTAAAAAAAAAAAAACCAAAACAGCCTCACAAACACCCCACCCCTAAAAAACCACTCTACAATCGCCAAACCCAGCAGCACTCCTCAGCCACGAGAAAATTCATCTGGATGTGAAGAGGAAGAGATTTTTTTTCCCCTTCTTCCACTCCCATCTCCATTAGGGAAAAAAGCAACAGCTGACAGCAGGCTCAGCCCTGACATCTATGTGACACCAGTGGCTGATCTGCTAACGCGCTTTCCCTGGCACGTAATAAACTAGATTGTTATTTGATTATAGCAGAGTTACCAGGAAAAATAGACCGTGAAGATTAGGGTAATGATCATTAAGGCTGGATGCATCCTGTTCTTCTCCCTGGGTAAATCTGTATGAGCATGAGGCTGGTGAAAAGCTATCCCACTTAAAAAATGATAATACCTTTAAATAATCCCGCATGCTTTTAGGATAGGAGTAATTGAACTGAAAAGATATTGTTAATCCCCATTACAGCTGTTAATGTCATTTGTAAAGCAACGGGAGGATTGGGATGAGGACAGGAGCTAGCACTAGAAGTGCAGCACTGCATGTTTTTTCCATGCAAAGGGAGCACAGTGTAGCTCTCTGTCAGCAAGGGACACGAGCTCCACGCAGACACAGTGGGATGTGAGGAGCTGCCACCCTGCTGCACCCCGAGCATCCAGCCCAGCTCTACGAGCTGCTTTGCATGGAGCTGCATCGGTCCGGGAGCTCCAGCCCCGCTCCCACCAGCTGCTCTGCTCTCCTGGGAAGCGGCTGCATCTCAGTGCTTGGAAGTGACCCTTGCGCAGAGCTTATGTGTCTATTTATAAAGCACTGTGGGAGCCTTGAGGATGAAAGGAGCTATTATAACCTGGATTTATTACCCAAAAAGTAGCCACGAATTTTCTCTGCTTCACCCTTCGTTTGCTTGTCTCAAGATGAGCCTGAGCAACAGCACTGAGATGGAGACCCTCCCTCCTCACCCCGCCAGAGCAGGGGATGTTTCTGGCTGGCAATAGCAGTCCCTAGCCAGTGATATTCCCCCTGGCAGCACCCTTCTGTGGCAAAAGGAGAAATGCCCCTTGGCACATGGTGGGAAGAGGCGGCAGATTAGCACCGGGCAGGCTCCAGCGTTGCTCACATTCCGGAGCGGGATGGCTCCGCAAACCCTTCCCGCTGGACATACTCTAGCTGACACACGGAGCCCATAATTGCAAGACACGTCGGGAAATATTGGTCAGGATTTTATCTGCCTGATTGACAAGGTACAAGGATTTTCCCCCTCCTTCCCTGGCCAGCCAGCCGCCCCGACACCCGGCACAGGGCAGGGTGCACACCCCACAGACAGACCATCGTGCCATGGGTGCATCTTACATGTGTCCACCTTGGGCAGCATCCCCACAGCCTCAGGGAGCACTCAGCCCAAGGAAAGAGCATCCTCAAAACACACGAAAGCCCCCAGCACTGCCCCGTTATGCTGCTTTTCTCAGCACAGGGTGGATTTTCCGCCTGGAAACTGTGTCCTGATTCATTGCCCACAAGATGATGCCAAATGTCCTTCCTTAGCTCACAGTCACAAAAGCCGCTACTCAGAAATACAGATCTAAAATAATTTGCTTTGAAAGGGAGGTAGTCCAACTGACAAGCAAAACCACAGATCCCACACGAGGGAAAATTGCGCTCGCGAGCAAATATTAGTTTTTGCCTAGGGCACATCTGAGCGGCAGAGCAGCCCCGCTGCCTCGGCACAAGGAGCAATCAGCATCTCATGTCTAACCCTCACCTCGCTTCTGACGGCGGATTTATTTTTTTTCTAAGAAAATACAGTACGGACAAGGGGTGGGATTTCAGCTCAGCTATCAGACCAAGAGCCTCTGATTTTTTAATAAAATGGGGTCCCTGGTGTGCCAGAAATCACATCAGACAGGCACCTGGACCCGTGCATGGCCACTGTGGTCCCTGGGGGTCTCTAAACAAACACGTCCCGTTTTGCAGGACGGAGCCATCTGCTTCACCGCCCGCTGCCACGATGGCAGGTGGGCAGATCCTGCCTCTGCATCGCTTATCGCTACGTGCAATTAAACAGGCAGCCCTGGAGCAGCAACAGGGAGCCCACAGGTTCCTCTTGGAGTGCAGAGTAACTCAGATGAACTTGAACAGACTTGGCTCCTGGGCAGCAAGAGAGATCTTCACACCCACCTGGGCTGAACCTGCCCTGGCTGGAGCCCCATGCGCCCCAGATGTGCCTCCTCTCCCTGCCACCTCCCAGTGCTCTGACATCCGCCAGCACCCACGTATAACCCCAATCCCTGCAGCAGAGAAGAGCCATTTGTGTGACAAGATTACGGAGATTAGCTCCGTTAGTGTAAGCGGCTCCTGGGCTGGCCCTAATCCAGAGGGACACACACAGCCCACGCTTCGCCGCTCGCCGTCTTTCCTGGGCTGCCCTCAAGGAGGCCATTGTCACCAGTGTCCCTATGTCAGGGTGGGCACTGTTCACCAGCAGGGATCCTGCAGACCCTCCCAGCCCCTGTAACGGGATGGCCGCACTACGACAGCTTTTCCAGCCCCTACAGCTGCCTCCCAGCCCAGCAGCTGCCTTAACACGAGCACAGGGTCCTGGGGCAGAGCTTACCCTCTGGGTTTTTTAACACAGCCTCTCTGAGTGCTCTGCGCAGCAAATAAAGGGCAGTGCTAGCTCAGGCTGTCTGCAGGAGCCGCCGTGTGCTGTTTGCATCTTTTTTTTTTTGAGCAAAGGAGGAAGAAGCTCAGCCCTCACCCTACAACAAACTTTTTAATGATACATTAAAGGCTATACCCTAGAAACACCCCATACACATGAGCAAGCCTGCCTGCAGGCTCCCACACAAACCTGGGCAGTTACACATCCCACATGGAAGAGCAGTTTTACACCCCACAGAAGAGTCGCTGCTGGGAGCCCAACTTACCTGCGAGCAGAGCCCAGAGCAAAGCGCTGGAGGGGCTCACGGGGACTGGCCTCAGCAAGCAGAGATGCTGTCCTCACCCCTGCGCAGCAGCACGGCTACTCCCTGCCAGGAGGGAGGAGCAGCACTGCTGGAAGGAAGCTTCTCCCATGGCAATTAACAGCATTAATTGCCAATAACCAGCAGCTGGGCCTCACTGAACCCCAGGCACCCAGATGTGCGAGCAAGGAGCACTGCCTGCAGGGAGCGGGGAGCAGGAGGATGAGAAGAGTGCAATGTCCTGAAATCCACAAAAAGGTGTTTGAGAGGTTGTGAGGGATGCTCCAGCATAAGGCACAGAGCGGTCAGCACTGGTGCAAAGAGCCGCAGCTGGGTGCAGGGACCCCCACACCCTGGGCACAGCTGGGTCAGGGCTGGGGGCAATAGCAGGGGCTGGCAGTGGGTCACCCCAAGCCTCTCCCACGTGGATGCTGGGGACAGTGGGGCACTGATGGGGTTTATCTGGGTTTCTGCTCATGGGGGAAAAACACTTGGGCCACCGAGCAACAGGCTAAAAGTGGCGGGGGTCAGGCCGAGCAGCTGGCGGGGGCCGTGCGGGAAGGGCTTTGCTCCGAAACCGCCGTGTCCGCCCCGGTGTGCTCGAACCAGTAACACGAGATTACACTGCAGCAGGCTGGGACCTGGCATGTGCTGCGAGCCAGAAATAAAACTGTTTGTGTAGCAACTGAAAAAATAGCAACAGGAGCTATGTGAGGTGTATCTCTTTTTTCCTTGAGGCCAGAAGTATTTATTTAGTTGGGTGAAAGGGATTTATTTATATTTTCAAGGGGTTTTGCTCAGGATGTGAGCTCCCCAGGCTGTGAGCAGCAGTGGGGTGTTTCCATGCAGGTCTGGGACTCCTCAGCTGCAGCAACATCTGCATCATTCCCCCATGTGCCACAGGCTTGGGGAGGCTGGGGAACACCGAGAGATGCTGGATCCAGCACCAAACAGATCTGGCAGGATGCAGACACAGGCATGAACCAGGCTGTGCCCCGATGTTTGGACACATCACCCATGTTGCTGGGTGCTCATCCCTTTCCAGCAGTTACCCCGACCTCATGGACAGGGAAAGGGAATCGGAGAAGTGACTTGAGCTTCTTCACACGGACTCCAGGCTCAGGACGGAGCGCTGTGCCAATGCAGGGTCCGGGGGAAGGAGCAATCTCCACGGCAGGCAGAAAATAAGTCGGATGGGCCGATAAATGAGTCCAAGCCGGTTATATATAAAATAAGAAATTACCCGTCCAGGAAGCACAAGGCCCCTCTGCTCTGCGGCTCAGGGCAGCTCTCCCACGGCTGCAGTTTCCTGCAGAAGGGAGAGTGAAGCAGGAGGTCACGCCGAGGCTGGGGGCAGAGCGGGGACAAACCTCCCCCCGCCCACGCTGCCGTTCCCGGAGCTGCCGTAGGGATGCTCAGTCCCTCAGCAGGGCCACGGAGGAATCGCTCTGCAAATGGCAGCAAGAGGCTGGAGAGAGGGAAAGGAAGGGGGGAGCACGCCTGGCATTGGGTCCACCAAAAGCTGCATTTGTTGTGGCTCCATGGGAAAGTCAAACATCTTTCTGTGCCACTGCCAGGTCATAGAAAATGCCATGGGGCAAGACCAGAACCCAAGAAAGCATTTCATAAAGGCTGCCTTATCCGCTGTAATGAGACCTAGCAGTGTGAACGATGTATGAAGCTCTGGTTTTATTGCAAGAGGGGAAAAAAAAATGAATCATCAAAGAATATTTATAAAAGTTTGTGTAATTCTTGTGCATTTCCCATCACATGGGGATGTGTCAAAGGATCAAGCTTAGTCCTGCAAGTGCTGAAGAGGGGTCTGGAAATAGTTACAGCAAAGCATGTGATCCCATTAGACTGGGGAAATGAAGAAGAAAATCCAGCTTGGAGGTCTTGGCTTTCTCTTACCCTTTCTCTTACGCTCTTATTGTGTCTCCTAAAAACACCATCAGCGTCCCATGCAGCGAGAAATAAACGATGAGGGAGGTAAAACGCTGCTGCACATGGACCTGCAGCAGGAACACGTAATCGAGCCCTCGGTGGCTCAGCTCCATGCAATTGTCGCTGAAAAAAACATCCTGAATCAGCACCAGCTGGCTGGAAAATGAAATCTGGGTTGTGTGCTAACCTCGTACACCTCCCAAAATAATCAGCAGCGTCCTCGCCCGCCCGAACACACCCGCTCCCACCATCCCCAGCGACTCCGTGACCTGCTCCTCCCGCTGCCCCGGGAAGTGATCGGACTAAAGAGGCATTTTTGAAGATCACTGGAGGGTGTGTGTCTGGGAAGTGTGGGACAAGGCGGGTACCCCCTGGCCAGTTCCCCGGGGTGCTGGCGGAGGCTGTGCCATGCTGCGGGGCACTGCTGGCAAAGAGGCAGAAACATCTTAAACCTCTCCCTTATAAATAAATGTAGGTAAATATCTACACCTAAAAAGGAAATTTAGTGTCTAAATCCTCTCAGCACGGAGCAAAAGGTGGGCAGCACATTTCTTCAGGCACCTGCAGAAGCCCAAGCCCGGAGGCAGCAGCCGAGGAGCTCCGGAGCCCCGGTGGTGCCCGTCTCCAGCCCCTTTCCATCCCCCAGCTGGCAGGAACTGGCTGCACCGAGACCGAACCGTGCCAAAGGCTTGAGTCTGTCTGAGCCCTGCCCAGGGCAACAGCAATGAAGGAATTGTGAGTGGGATATACAGGGGATAGACAGCTCGTGTCTCGAGAGATTCAGCCTCAGACCAAAAAAAAAAACAAAACCCTCCCTCTCTGCTTGCTTCACTTATTTATTCTGTGCTTACGGCTTTGGGAGCAGGGAACTGCTGGTGTGAATGACTCGCATGACCTTTCCTGTTTGATGACTTTACAGCTGGCTGCCTGCACCTCAAATATAATTTCATTTATGCCATCCATCAGCAGCACCTGCTGGAGAGCCTGGCAGCTCCTGTCGTTAACATTAGCAGCGCTGCTGTCACCCAGCGTGGTGGCACTGGCTGGGCAGGAGATGGGCACACCCGCAGCTCGGGAGATGTCACCGCAGCGCACAGCCGGGGCCGTGCAGGACATGAACGAGGACCTTGGGAATTTTTGGTCAGACAAAAGTATTGAGTAAAATACTTCTTTCATCCTCTCCTCCTCCTCCTTTGTCCATGCCAGAAGCAGCACCGTGAGCTGCTGAGGCTCTTGTTGAGCATGGCAGGCTGGAAATCCTATTGTTTCCATCCTTTTTCCCTCCCTACAAGATCTTCATCCACGTGGCCGCCCACTGCACAGCCCTCGGAGCCCAGCAGCCAAGCGCAATGCTCCATTCTCTCAGCTCCTCTTGGTTTGACTTCTCACACCTCCAGGGACATATATCCACAGCAGCTCCCTGCAACCAGAAAACCACCCAGGGCAAGAACTGGCTGAATTATTTCTGGAGATCTGGAGATCCCCTCGCTCAGCAGCACCCTGCTCTAACGCAGTACATCCAAGGTATTCTCATAATGCAATTAAAATGATGAAGAACTTCACATTACATTTAATCTGTTTTAAAAGCAACGTCACCAGTCCTTGCAACAGCCTCCAACAGTAACTTCTGGGGGCTAAGCAGGCACGTGATTTATTTCTTTCAATCTCTTCTCAGCTATGCTTAATTACACTTAATTACTATAATCACGGTCTCTGCCTTCCTACCTACATCCCGCTCGCCCAGGAAAACAATTCTCCCCCGTACGCCTCTCCTCCGCTTCCAAAGCCGAACATCAGAGTTTCCGAGCTGGCGGGAGGAATGCAAATCCCTACATGGCTCCGCTCCCCCGCACGAGCCCTGCGCTGACCCTCTGTTGTCTTCAGAAAGCTCCTCTCAGCGGTCAAGAATGGGCAAAACTTCATCCAGGGAAGGGCTCCATCCCCGCAGACAAAGCAAACAACCCGAAGCACACTGAGGGGGAACCAGATCCCAAACCCTCCTTCGAGTCCGTGTAAGTTCAGACTTAGGGCTCAGATACCTGCTGCTGCCTCTGCACCGAGGATATCCCCGAGCATTTATTGTGTCTGTGTAAATGCTGGGGAGAGACAGAAAAACCGCAGAAAAACACGTAGCGTACGTCAAACATGCTCTGTTCAAAGCAAATGCACTCACATGAAAATGATCTTCAGAGGAAAAGACATTTCGGAGCATCTGTGCGTGTGGCTGTCCTTAAAAAGCGCTTGTAAAGCTCGTTAAGTTAATTTGACAAGAGGAAAGAAAACAAACCCACCGCTGCCTACCACCCATCCATCAAGTGCGCAGCAAAGAGCTTTTAGTTTAGAAAAAGGATTCGGTGAGTCAGGCGACGGCTCGCACTAGCGTGATACCTGATGCTTCAAGAAAACCTGATTTAGGCAAAATCCACCTCTTGGGTCCACACAGCCTGGAGTCACACACTGACTCCCTGTAAGATCAGATGAGGAATGGCCCTAGGAAATTCCTGGCACCTATATTCAGAAAAACCAGCTCCCTTTCAAACCTCTCAAGGAGGAGACCCAAATCTGAAGCCAGCCACCATAGGAAAGCCTTGGCTTAGGCAGGCAGCTTAAAAAAAGCCCTCAGAGCCTGGCTTGAAAATGTCACTAGGCAGAAAGCAAGCTGGACAAATTTGTGCGAAGCAACACCTCACTTGCGAGACTGATGCAGCTGCTTTTTAAAGCACTTTGTGCTAAATGCATCTGCTATGTGGCACGGCATCGCCCTCGGCCAGGCAAAGGCTGAGAATTAAACCCAGAGAAGCAAAGGGAACATTGCAGATGGGGCAGGCACTGTGCCTGCAGGCGACATGGCTACATGCATGTATATACATATACAACAAGCAAAAATATTAAAAAAAAAACCCTTAAATGTCTGCATGTACGTATTTTGTTACTGTTTTCAGACTGTGAACTTTTTCAATCAAACTTTTCCCATTCGCCCATATTAAAACAAGGCAAAACCACCCGGTGTTGCCTGCAAACTGCTTCTGCGGGTAACACGCATCATTTAATCATATAGGTTATAGCTAGAGACCTTTTTATTGCAGCATGATTTCATCTTCAAACTATTCCAGTCTCCACTTGTGTACAGTAGGTTACCCATTTAAAGTTTCTAATAAAAGCAAATCTTCCTTAAGTGGCTATTACGGGATTGCTCCTCTCAGCCGAGGGATAAGCAGGATTCCGGGCTTTAAAAAAATCTCTAGTGGGCTCAATAAGAAAGTGACAACTGAAGAATGTCACGGCAAAACTCTGACATGTTCTAATTACAGCACCGTTAACAACAGAACATGTGTCAGGCCAGAGCATTCATCACGTGTAGCACAGACACACTGAAATCATCTGTTCACATAGAGTCTGAAAACCTCCTGCTCATCTCCAGGGAGATGCCCCAGAAGGTGGTGCCTGGCCACACAAGGTAAGCTGCAGCACCTGGAAATAATTCATACTTCAAAAAAAAAATCAATGACTTTTATAAATTCGCACAGTCTTGCTAAAGAAAATTATGTATTTATTTTCTTTTAAAAATGAACCGAAATACAACTTTAGGAAATATCTGTTTGTTACATTTAGATACACAGTTTGACGCTGGCTTATTTCCAAAGCATTCCTTCACAGAGAGCCATATCCACATGCACCTTACATGTTTTCCACATTCTGCACCATATCACACCTCATCACGATATCTATACTAAGAGGCTGACCTGTAGATCCTTCAGACATTGAGTATGAACATCTGCAATGTGTAAGAAGCCCTGAATTGTCATTTCAGTGCACCAAGACGGATGTAGGCTGGTAAAATAAGGCACAGTACTGTGTCTAGGGAACACGGGGGATTCCTCCAGCAAGGCAGGCTTACTGACCCGGTTAGCCCGTCTGCAAGAACTGCGTTTGGATTAGAGCCACTGCACCCTCTGAGCACAGGGACAATGTGACAACGTTCGCTTGTCCCTGCTCCGGTGACCCCAGGGTTTTACAGGTTACACTGGGAGTTAAAAATTGGTACCAGTGAAGCGTTAGAACACAAAAGGGTGTTTTCATGGGAAGTATGAAGTGTATGCATCTCCCCAAACCCTTATCAAATTAATTAAAAAAAAATCAAGTGGTATCTGTGGTAAGCACTCAGCATAAAAACACGATGTCCAGTTCTCAAACCTGCCAGGGACCCACAGCTCCAAGTGCTCAACACATGGAAAAGCTGCAGGTTTTTCATGAAAGTCTTTCAGCACAGTTTGGTTTGCACCTCAGCTGGGTGCTGCGGAGAAGCACCGCAGATCTTTCCATGTTATTTTGGCTCTCTACTTCCACAACAGTGTTCAACTTTGGCAGGCAGGGGATTTGCATCCATCCTTTCAGCAGAGATCTCTGGGTGCAGCATCAGCCTTTTGCCTGTATGGCCAGGATTAGCAAGACACTGCTGAGATCATCACCTCTGTGTTCCACAGTCAAAACAGCCATCAGGATTCAACAAGGAAAAAAGAGAAGAGCTGCAGTCTGCAGTGAATATCCCTTTAACAAGGACCCTAGGTTTATTCCGGAGGTAGTTTTAAAGAGGATGACCATTGCACAGAACCTCTACTGATAAATAGCTGCTTAAAAAGTTTGCAGCTGCATGGAAGTGCTAACAGGTCCGACAACTGCAAACAGCTTCGGATGGAGCAGCACACTCACTCTCCCACTAAAGTCACCTTAAAGCTCCCCAGCTGGTCTGTTCGGAATTCTTGGGCCCCACAGACTGCTGGAGTTCCTATTCAAGCTGGATGGGAAGGATAAAGAACTCCAGTGAAGAGGATCTGCTGTACGCAGCAGGTCTCTATAATCAGGTCACTGTTGGGAAACAAGCTCCACAGCCAAGAGCTGGTGTTAGTGAGACCAAACCTGTAAAAAAACCAACCACAGCCTGGACCAAACCTGTAAAAAACCAACCACAGCCTGGGTGGGTGGCTGTGCTACCGTGTTCCGCAGGGAAGAATATTTCACTGTCCCACTGAGCTCAAATAAAACCACGTTTCTCCTCACAACATGGCCAGGCAGATAGTATTTGGACCCTTGTATAAAAAAAAAAAAAAAGTGTATCTGTCAGATGGGATGCTCATGCCTTGTCATTAATTTGTATAAAAATACTGGTATCTTCTGCCGCTTCTCCCAAAAATCCTCTTCCCCGATTCTCCATTCAAACAAAACTTCACTCAGCTGAGCCAAATAAAAAATACCAGCCACGCATTACTATGAAGTGACCCACGAACATACCACACGTGCTGGTATTACTCGTAGCTGCCCGGATAAAGGCTAGACTGTTATTTTAATATTATGACTAAGCTTATTGAACTCACACTTGTAAAACAAAAGAACTCAGAAAAGCTATGCACAAAAGAAGCTCAGTTTAAACAATAGTCCTGGAAAGTTTTGAGCTTTGGCTCTGCCTTCTTGACTCTTTCCACAGGCCTCCACCCAGCATTTTACCAGCCCTGTAATTAAACAGAGCAGAGGAGAAATGCAGCTCTGTCTCCTCCGAGGGAGGCTCTCGTATCAACACCTGGTCACCTTATCTTAAAAATCATCCCGATAATTCCCTTGTTTGTATACCGAGAGACTCCCTGTTTTATCACTGAAAACCTGCTACAGAGAACCTCATTAAATTTCAAACCTTCTGTTCATAAAAGCTGTAAATTGTATTTAAAATTGTGCTCAGGCACCTGGCAAGAGATCAGATGTTTCTGCAGATGGACTTGGGCCACGGGGCTGCAAGAAGTAACAACCCCAACGAGTCCCAAACAACCCATTCCAGGTCACGCCACCTCTTCGTGTTCTTGGAAGATAAAGGAAGAGGAAAGAGAAGCTCATCTATTTCAAGAATGAGAAAACGTAGGCATCCCTCTCTCAAAGACCTGAAGGAATACGATTAGAAATGAAGCAATTCTTCCCATAACATATTTTGATTTGGATCCACCAGTTCCTGCACCTCAGCAGTCGTCTCTCGGGGTATTTCCCAGGTTCTGTTCAGGTGTCAGAGCACCCTTCTGATCACCAGGGACATCCCCCCTCCATCTTCCAGTGCCAGCCCTGGGCCCTCAGCACCTGTCTGATAGGGGTGGCATGTTTGCTTTTTATTAAAAGAGCTCCACACAATTCAACGGAATTCACTCTACACACAGAAAAGACTTTTTAAAAATGACCAGAATCTCAAGCATGTATATAAACCAGCTCTTTAACGTCAACGTTTCTGTTCTGGGAACAACACAGGAAAACAAACACACACACACACACCTGGCAGAACTGATTATTTCAATCTGAGCTCCAAAAAACCCACATAATTGATTCATTAGCCGAGAATAAACTGGTCCACGTCTGTGATGGACGAGTCCTGATCTTGGATTCCCCTACCAGCTTTCCATAGACTTTGAAGGGAAATAGAAAATTTACAGAAGTTAGTAGTTTTATTTATTCCATGGCATTTCTATGCTTCTTTGAGAAAAAATAATAAATTCAGATGATAAAATTTCAACACCAAATTCCTTTGGTGATTTTTTTTTAAAATCTCAGTCAGGATAGATAAGGGAAAAGCAGTGCAGAGAAATAAAATTCCTCAAACATAAGTTAGCAACTCGCAAGTTTCTAATGCATTACATTAACACATTTGTGCTTTTGACAAGAGATGTAAAAACCCTCCCCAGAATAAAAAGAATTCACTTGGGGATTAACTGAAAATATTCCTTTGCTGTCTTAAGCAAAAGAATCTGTTAAAAACCGTCCTGATAGGAAGTAGTTTGATTTCTAAACCAGCATTATTAAATAGCACATCTGGCAAACGGTCATTTTCCTGACCAGCTGAGCTGACCTACCCGACAATGCCATTTGCACATTGTGAGTGAAACGACGGGACAGAAGTTAGCCCTTGAAATGTGTACATTTCCACTGAGCCTTTCATGTTCAAGATTTAGCCTCTAATAAAGTCAATCCATTAAAAACCTCTGCATTTAACTTCCTTACACATTATTAATGACACCCCAAGGTATGTGTTCTGGAAATACCTAGCTCTGCGCTAGCTGACCAGCTTGGGTAGCACAGTACACAGAGGTATGCTGCCGTTCGAGTCGGATGTCAAGTTAGCCCTCAGCTTGTTCGCCACTCCCACTACGGGAGGCAGCTTGGAACCTAATCCTGTGAAAGAACTCGTGTAGCTAGAAATCCGTTTATTCGAGGTTTTATCAGTGCTGGGTGGTTTGGGTGTTCGTTTACAAATCCAAGGGTGCCTTAAAGCTTGACTTGGAGTCATGCGTGCGGAAGGATCCCAGCTGAGACATTCTTTCAAGAACTCTATAAACAAGGGATCGTCACAGCCTTTCAGGGCTGTCACCCAGTCTTTGTTCCCCGGAGCGCCTCGTATTTTACCCCGGCGCGATCGACTCCCGTTGAGGGTCACTCTTCCATCTGCATGCGTCGTCACAGTGCAGTAACGAGGATGACCCTTCGAGTTGATGAAGTTCTTGGCTCGCTTGGATTGATCCAAAAGCTTCTGAGGCGGCATCCCAAGAAGTTCCATCATACAAGCCAGTTGGTCTCCCTCATCCTCTCCGGGAAAAAGAGGGTATCCAGTCAATAGCTCCACCAGAATACAGCCAAAACTCCACATGTCTATGGGCATCCCATAGCGACTTCCCAGAATCACCTCTGGCGCCCGATAAAATCGAGACTGAATATACGTATAGACTCTTTGGTGCTCAAAACAGCTGGACCCAAAATCTATGACCTTGATTCCACTCCTCCCTTGCTGTTTCAGGAGGATATTTTCTGGCTTCAAATCACAGTGTATGATTTTGTTTCTATAAAGGGCATCCAAACACTGCAGTATAGAGTGAGCAAACTTGCGTACCAGCTGGATACTGAAACCTTGAAACTTATTTCGTTTAATCAGCTCATACAGGTTCATACTCAAGAGTTCAAAGGTCATACAGATGTGGTTCCGAAAGGTGAAGCTTTCCAGCATGTGAATAACATTCATACTGCCCGTTTTATCCTGCTTCTTCAGATGCTCCAGGATGCGGATTTCTTCTGCTGCTTGGCGATGGAATCTCTTTTCATTGCGAACCATCTTTAAGGCTAAGTGTTGGTGGAGTTTGTGATCGTAGACTTTAGCAACTTGTCCAAAACTGCCCTTGCCGATGATTTTGAGCACTTCATACCGGTAAGCAAGATGGTCATGGGGCACGTGAATGTAGCTGCCTTGCTCGTCATCGTAACCTCCATTGTTGGGGCCACCAATTACTCCTTGTCTCTTTTTTGCAGCTGGACCCACAAAGTAAATTTCAGAAAAATTAAATATCTCTTGCTGCTCATAAGCAGATAGCTGATGTTTGTACTGTTTGACAGCTTGCTCTGGAGCTTGAGAAATGGTTTTATGTGCTTTTGAGGAACTACCAGCACCTTTAGAAGTGCTTATGCTCTCTATGCTTTTATCTTTCGTCAGGGAAGGAAGAGATCTTTCTGAACCAGTAATTCCTGCCGAGTGAATAGTGCTGCTCCTTCTGTTGCCAGAATCCTCAAATAACTGCTCCACTTTGACCTGACTTCCAGTCGGAGGGTGATCCTTCATTGCTAGCTTGTTGCTAGAAACCTACAGAGAGAAAAACAACCAAAAAAAGAGCTTTACTTTATCTTTTAAAGCACAGACTAACAACCAAATCAATTCCACATAAACAAAACCCACAAACACCAACATGTTTTGCATTCCTATTAGGAACAAATACAAAATGCTGGACCTAAACTAACTCAAGTTGCAAGCACAAGGGTACACAAAGAGAATGCAACTTGCTGAAACAAGCGCTTGCAGAAAGGTAGGGTACTTGTCAGTCCATAAAGGGTAAAACCCAGAGAGTCCCTCAGACAAGGACACAATACCTATCGCTACTGTATGCACGTGGTCAGCAAACAGCCGGGGCACAGCTATGTTTAGCTGCAAACGTGGGTGCAGCAAACACAACCAGCAACAGATGCAACCCGCACCTGTCTGCAACGTGCAACGGAACATGAACGTGCAGGGAAGCGCCAGGAATCCTGCAAAGACAAGTGTGCAAAGGAGACAAAGACACGACAGCAGGTGACACAGGGCTGGTGTAACCGAGCTGAACGAGGAGCAAAAGGATGACAGAGCAAGATAGACCAGACCTTTTAAATTTTTTTTTTATGTTTTTTTCTTTGAAGGGGAAAAGACCATCATATCCACAACTCCCTTTGAAATCACGATAGCTGTACAACTATCTTAAGACAGGCTTGGAAGCTTTGACTAATCAAGAATATCTCCTACTCCACCTTGGCTGGCAGTAGGCTGTAACCACTGCCTCTTACTGCCGTATATTAAAATATTTACACCTGAGATGAACACATAGAGGGTGAGAGAAACACTGTGACCTTTGTCAAGCCTGTCATTTTTACATTTTAGTCAAAGCACAAGGGGTTCAGTCCCTTGCTCGAACAGTGGTTATTCCCCTTGCCGACTCACTGAGGCTCCATGCTGACAGACAGCAGAGAGGTGTCTTATCCCGCGCAACACTGACGGAGCCATGCCTAGAGCAGCAACATCTGTTTTCCATTTTGTCCTTTAATCTAAAAATAAAGATTTGAGACACATGCCAAACCGAATCCCTGAAAACCAAAATAACTACACGGGAATCAAACAAAAAATATAAATAAACCTGCAGACCCACAGCAATAAAACCAAATTCCTTTTTAGTTACATACCATCCAAGATCTTGGCACAGTCAGAAAATAAGGGAAGCGAATGTTCTCGCCAAAAACAACTACACACGTCTCTTTTAAGCATCTGTTTGTTGGTGCTGCCTTGAAATGTTCTTGCTCACGAGCCCCCAAAAACAGGCATTTCCTGCAGGAGTCAGTCCTTATCAGTGGTGACTAGGGGCTGTCGGATATATCCTACCAAGTTCCACCACTCTGTGTCCTATCAACCCAAAAATGCAGGGTACTGTAAGAGACACGCCTTTCCAGAGAGCCTTACACAAAAACACCCAGCCCAACTCTGGAAACTTAGAATAAACACTTTTTTTCTCAGTGTGGCTGTACCTCTGAGATAAGAGCCACATCTCTTCAGAACTGGCTAAAAGACTGTTCCGTCCAGCAGCCTCAAACAGTGAGTTTACAAATAAACAGGGAACACAAGCACAGAACAAGGTTCACACTTGTTTGTCTTCTGAATTTTTCCAGGAGGGGCAGGAGAGAGGGGTGGGGGGAGCAAAACCAAACCAGCCTGTCCTTTTACAGTAAAAGTCTTATTTTTACCTTTGTAACCAAAATTTGATATTCCTCCTCTGTGGGTTGCAGTTGTACACACAACAGAAGCAGCTTTTTATCACTGGGATTCAGGCTGTCTGCAAAGCTGCAGTTGTGTCAGTTCTTTCTATTTATCCTGGAACTATTTCTTAATGAAGAAGCTCCAGCTTCTCACACCCCACTCGACAGCTGTTCACTAGTAAGGACTAAATGTTCATTCCTAGAGGACTACCAACATCACTCGCCACATGACTGCGAGACACAAATATAGATCCATCTTAACTTGAACTCAGAAGAGCTACACTTAGAGTCAGATGACTTCTGGGTAACATCAGCTTGCTTTCAACAGCTTTCTTCCACAAATCACAGGCTGCACGGGTTTTGCTTTATTGATAGAAATGCTATTAGCAGCCAAGAAATTAGACTGAGAAGTGGCACGCTGCTGAAGACTTTCACATACTTACAGAACTTCATTTCAACTGAGAAGGAAACAGTTAATCCAGTTCCTCCACAACTGGTTTTGCAAAAGTACATCAGTTATTTTCTGAATACTGAATTAAACAGACTGAATTAAACCCATGTATTCTCAAAGCAGAGATATTTATGTTTTCTTACAGCTAAGATGAAATGAATGGACAGCTGCAGACATCAGAAGTCTTCAATTCTCATGTAACATTACACTGCAACGCAAAAATCTCGCAAGAGGGAAACTAAGTATCACATAATTCCAGATACTTTCCCATTAAAGTTGAGCATCATGACTTTCATCCTTGTATGTTTCATCTCCTATTCCCAAGATACCACTGAGGGTGTATTGTTTGACGTGTCATCCTGGGAAAACCAGGCATTTTATAATCCTTAATCTTGCCTTAAGAAGGTAACAGGATTGACGGACAAAATACAGATGAAGAATAAGATACAGCAGGGAAACAAAATATTAATAGAGGTATAATTGTATCCAACTGTTCCCTTCTACTGACTCCTGCTCAGTTATGAGCTGTAGCTACACTACAACCCAAACACTGCAGTTTAAGAGTTCCCACCCCCTGCAAAAAAACCCAAACAACCCACTACTCTTCAAACTCTACTACTCTAAATTTATTCTCTGTTCATCCACTGTCCCTCAATATTGCCACAAAGGGAAACCACAGGCCCAAGATACTGAGTTAGCTCAGTGAGGGGCACAGCCCAAGCTCAGTACTAATACCTGGGACAATCCCTTCCCACAAGGTGATATTTTCACTTTTTAGAGAGTGTTTTTTTTAAGCTCAAGCTCCTTCACTTCTTACAGAATTCAGCAAGAGCCAAAACACATTTACAAACCATAGGAAGGTGAGATGGCTGTACAGCTAAACAGAACCATGACTGCTCTGCTGAAAGGGAAAGATCTCCTAACTCCAGACCTGCTGAGGAAACACAGCACCCACGACGCAGCACGTTAACACCTTCAGTCCGTAAAGAAACCAGGTGGCAGATAATGCCAAAGTTTTCCGAGGAGAAAGATACTTTAGTGAGATGTTTGGCAGCTATGCAAACCCACACTGATCCCTCTGCTGTTCATGAGGACTTATCTCTTGGAATTTTCATGAGGGAAACTAAAATGGAAACGTGCAGGAGTTAAAGCAGAGCACGTGGGGATTTACACGCTTATCAGCCTACGGGGTGACAGGACAGAACACTTGAACCGTTTGTAAAATAACTTTCTTGATTAAAACACGAGCTGAGGACAGTAAGATAGGATTTCTGAGGCTGCCCAGTGAGTTCTACACTGAACACACCACCACATCATTTTCATGCTTAGTAAACGCAAGAACGTTAATAAACTACCACAAAGCCGCAACACCCCACTTTTTAAATTTATTCTCTGTAGGAAGATAACGAACTCCTCGACAGTTTTCACTGCCACACAACCCAACTCAGTGAAAACCCAGACAACTTTAAAATACTTACATTAGATCTCCCCAGGGAAGGAAGTCCTGAGGGGCTGTGTTCTTCATTTGTAGACTCTTGGTACCTAATCTGGTCTATCCTCATATAGGAGTCGTACAATCCATCTCCAAACCTGGCTGGAAACGTCCCATAGACAGACCAGTCAGCCACAACTCACATTGAAACACAGGCAAGCGCTGGAAGGGATCTCACTTTGCACATTTCACTCTCTAAGATCAGTTCTCATTCATTGATTAAGCGATAGAATTGTACTGCGACTATATTTTAACACAGTGCAAAGCTCTCGGGAAATCTTAATTTGCGACACTTTTAATTTAGAGTTTTTTTGGGGTTTTTTTGATCAACTTTTGCCCCGCACATGGACCCTCGGGAAACCCGGACCAGCACGCTGCCCTGGAGCAGGATAATCCCCAACCACCCCGCGGGGAGCGAGCAGGCGCTGAAAGCCCCGAGGGACCAGCCGGCAGCGGGGGTTATCCCTTCGGAACGACAGCGGGGGTCACAGCCCCGCACATCTGCTGCGAGGGGGAGAAAAATTTAAAAAATCGAGTCGGTGTGCGCAGGAACTGTCGGGGAATACCGTTAAAGAATTTAAAATTCCCCCGTTTAACGCACCCGACCCCGCACCGGGGCTCAGCAGCTTGCGAACGGCTGAAGCCCAAAGGGAAGCGGATCCCAACGGGCCCCCCCCCGCGCCCGCGGGACCCCCGCCCCAGCCCGGCCCCGC
>VZTO01004280.1:50346-72729 GCA_013400615.1 Syrrhaptes paradoxus
TTTTTTAAAAAGACTTGGTAGTCTGAAAGAAGGGAATACTCTGTTTGTATTCCTGTTCTCAATAGCTGAAGCAGCCCTCATTTCCTAATCTTAATATGCTATGAGGTGTACAGTAGGACTGGTTTAAGCAGGGCTCTCCCTCCCCATACCATCTGTGTGCTGGAACAACTCATTGTTCAGCTTTGAAGTGAATTTACCGGTCTGAACAATAACTCCAATAAACAGATGACACTGTTGAGGAATAAATGCTCATGAAACTACAGTCTCAGAATGTCATATAGGATCAAATAAAGCACTTTGCAAAATCAGAAGCCAAAGTTACAATCCCCCCCCCAAATTTTTAAAAACTGCAGTTTTCCATTACACATATTGATTTGCACAAATACTCTTATCCTTTCAGTTACCTATTACCCCGTTCCTCTATCAGTCTTTCCATTATCTTTCTAAGGATTAATAGTTACCTCACATCAAGAACATCCTCCCCGTTCCCTCTGCATATCAGCACATTAGCTCTCTCCTGGAATTTCCCAGTGGGACTGAGGCTTCCTGTTTTGTAACATCTCCTTGGCAACTAATGGACTGGAGAATATTTCTGTAGATATAAGCATATCTTCTCTTCTGTGTTTGGAAAGAAGCAGAATTATTTTGCTTTTTGCATTAACTTTCTCTCGTTACACTTGGCCTTATCATTAGGAGACAGGGGTACTCAGTTTGTCAATTCTCTTACCTGCAAGCACAGAATCTGCAGCTCTGGTCAGTGAAATGAGACTCTAGCTCCTGCACTGATAAGGTTCTTATCCCCCTCTTCCAGAACTGTTTTTTATCAGTGACCACCTAAGAATCATTTCAGCTTTTAAATGCCTGTGCATTTGTGGAGAGTGGGTTTTTTTTTTTAAATTTAGTTCTAGTGATTCTGTGGAACAAGGCTGCACCCTTTGAATCATGGCAGGTGTCTCTAATTACAACAGTCAAAATGCTTAGAATAGCTGGAGAGATTTACTTTTTCTCCAACATATAGAGCTTTATTTAGAGAGAGGAGCATTTAATATCAGCTGGGTTAAGGTGCTTATCTATGTGTATCTTTGAAACATGGACAAGGATGAATTTATTGTTTGCAGCTAGTGCTTCAAAATACTGTTCTTTCATCGTGTCCTTTAATCCACAGACAGAGGCCCCCACTGCAGTGGAATCATTTGGAGGAACTGACACATTATACAACAGACCAGAAAGCTTTTTGTGTGACTCTGCTAGGTTTTAGTTTCTCAGTGAAATGGAAGGGATAAGTTTCAATCCCTTTCACTCTCGCCAAATAATTCTTCTTTCAGGATTAAAGCATTTGCAGTACCCGAAGGATTTTCATCAGCTTCTGCTGCCCAAGACAGCAAGAGTGAAGACAGAGAAAAAGTGTACCGTGCTCCTGAAATCATTCCGCTTTATGGGGTCTCAGCAAAAATGATCCCACTCTTTCAGGAATCTGGACACAAGTAAGCACCAGAAAAGTACAACACAACCATTGTTAAATGAAGAGAGAGACTAACAAACCTGTGCTGCTACCGTTTTGTTTATCCATCACGGGGAGGGCCCTGCCAGGCTGCCAGGAGAGGTGATGGGAACTAGGAATAGATTCATTGCTTCACAAAGGGAAGAAAGATAAGAGGCTGTGACAACTGCGTTCAGCAAGTACTCCCATCACTTCACCCACAGCTAGGGAGGTGATAGCTCAAGTGTCAAAATTGATACATTTTTACTTGGATTGTCTTAATTTGCCGTTGGGTAAGGCATATTCTTCCCACCCACAGCAAGTTTTACTGAAAAGAGGATGCCCAGGTTACTTATAAGAACTCACTTGCCGCCTTGTGCCCTAATCTTGTCTGGTTTGATGTGGTTTAGGCAGCACCCAGTGGCAGCCTTTCTTCAGCTGAGCACTTCTGTACAAGTTATCCACAGTCCTGAAATTAGGGGTGCCATTGGGCTCATCCTCCCAAACTAGGCTCCCAGAACCAAGGGGTTCAGAGTCTCTACTGCTGTGAGCCTTTTATCTGGTATAGAGCAGTCAAGGTATAACAATAAATCACTCCCTAGCAGATATATTTCAATATTGAGCTGTTGCTACCAAATGTAGCCAGGGCAGTTGCTGTCCTCTGTCTTAGTGACAGAACCCAACATTTCACTACTTCAAAAGTTTTCTTTCTCTTTAGAAAAGGCAGCATCCTCTCAAGCAGTGAGGTGAGAAACATCATCATTAACTACGTGAAGACTAACGAGTTGGTTGATGAAACAAACAAGAAGTAAGTAGACATGGAAGTTGTCCTGCCCTGCTTCCATAGGAGATGCTGAAGTTAGAGGAAAAAGGTGAACTTGTTTGCTTCTAATGCATGTTTTTGTTTTGTAGCTTTGTAAAGGTGAATGCCATTCTGTGCGACTGCCTGTTAGATAAATCAGAACAAGATGAAATCTCACACCTTAAATGGGATGACCTCCTGAGCAGGTGACTAATGCAGTGTCTCAGTATCACCCAAGTTTATTGCACGCAACTCAAAGCCAGGTGTTGCTACCTAAGTTGCAACTTCCTACTGGTAATACAACAAAGAATATCCAGAGACCTTCACTTGAAGGATCTCGTTGTTCCCCATTTAACAAGCATCCAGCATTACCTGTTGTTGGGGTTTTTAGTTAACCTACTAACCACTTATCGGGGAAAGCTTCCTAAACAGACAGTGCCTGGTTCTGTGGGTAATCTGTGTGTACATATTCACAAAGCCATCCTTTGCAATAGATAGCTGAACCAATGGTAGTTCTCATGCTCTTCATGTGCAGCACAACTTCTGCCTTTACAACCTAAACCCACCTTTTAGATCCAAGAGGCCCGGGTGTCTGACACAAGACTGTCATTTCCATATACTGAAAAACTGCCTAAATCCCCCCAGTGTCTTACTTGCCTTGATCTTTGTCATCATACAATGCTTCTGAGGCACCTGCAGCAGTTTCCTTTTTTTCTGAAGCCAGGTTTGCTCATGGGACAGCACCACAGTTGATGCTGAATTTTTAACTGAAGTTGCTTCNATCATTTCAGCTTTTAAATGCCTGTGCATTTGTGGAGAGTGGGGTTTTTTTTTTAAATTTAGTTCTAGTGATTCTGTGGAACAAGGCTGCACCCTTTGAATCATGGCAGGTGTCTCTAATTACAACAGTCAAAATGCTTAGAATAGCTGGAGAGATTTACTTTTCCTCCAACGTATAGAGCTTTATTCAGAGTGAGGAGCATTTAATATCAGCTGGGTTAAGGTGCTTATCTACGTGTATCTTTGAAACATGGACAAGGATGAATTTATTGTTTGCAGCTAGTGCTTCAAAATACTGTTCTTTCATCGTGTCCTTTAATCCACAGACAGAGGCCCCCACTGCAGTGGAATCATTTGGAGGAACTGACACATTATACAACAGACCAGAAAGCTTTTTGTGTGACTCTGCTAGGTTTTAGTTTCTCAGTGAAATGGAAGGGATAAGTTTCAATCCCTTTCACTCTCGCCAAATAATTCTTCTTTCAGGATTAAAGCATTTGCAGTACCCGAAGGATTTTCATCAGCTTCTGCTGCCCAAGACAGCAAGAGTGAAGACAGAGAAAAAGTGTACCGTGCTCCTGAAATCATTCCGCTTTATGGGGTCTCAGCAAAAATGATCCCACTCTTTCAGGAATCTGGACACAAGTAAGCACTAGAAAAGTACAACACAACCATTGTTAAATGAAGAGAGAGACTAACAAACCTGTGCTGCTACCGTTTTGTTATCTGTCATGGGGAGGGCCCTGCCAGGCTGCCAGGAGAGGTGATGGGAACCAGGAATAGATTCATTGCTTCACAAAGGGAAGAAATATAAGAGGCTGTGACAACTGCGTTCAGCAAGTACTCCCATCACTTCACCCACAGCTAGGGAGGTGATAGCTCAAGTGTCAAAATTCATACATTTTTACTTGGATTGTCTTAATTTGCCATTGGGCAATATTCTCCCCACCCACAGCAAGTTTTACTGAAAAGAGGATGCCCAGGTTACTTAAAAGAACTCACTTGCCGCCTTGTGCCCTGATCTCGTCTGGTTTGATGTGGTTTAGGCAGCACCCAGTGGCAGCCTTTCTTCAGCTGAGCACTTCTGTACAAGTTATCCACAGTCCTGAAATTAGGGGTGCCATTGGGCTCATCCTCCCAAACTAGGCTCCCAGAACCAAGGGGTTCAGAGTCTCTAATTACTGCTGTGAGCCTTTTATCTGGTATAGAGCAGTCAAGGTATAACAATAAATCACTCCCTAGCAGATATATTTCAATATTGAGCTGTTGCTCCCAAATGTAGCCAGGGCAGTTGCTGTCCTCTGTCTTAGTGACAGAACCCAGCATTTTACTACTTCAAAAGTTTTCTTTCTCTTTAGAAAAGGCAGCATCCTCTCAAGCAGTGAGGTGAGAAACATCATCATTAACTATGTGAAGACTAACGAGTTGGTTGATGAAACAAACAAGAAGTAAGTAGACATGGAAGTTGTCCTGCCCTGCTTCCATAGGAGATGCTGAAGTTAGAGGAAAAAGGTGAACTTGTTTGCTTCTAATGCATGTTTTTGTTTTGTAGCTTTGTAAAGGTGAATGCCATTCTGTGCGACTGCCTGTTAGATAAATCAGAACAAGATGAAATCTCACACCTTAAATGGGATGACCTCCTGAGCAGGTGACTAATGCAGTGTCTCAGTATCACCCAAGTTTATTGCACGCAACTCAAAGCCAGGTGTTGCTACCTAAGTTGCAACTTCCTACTGGTAATACAACAAAGAATATCCAGAGACCTTCACTTGAAGGATCTCGTTGTTCCCCATTTAACAAGCATCCAGCATTACCTGTTGTTGGGGTTTTTAGTTAACCTACTAACCACTTATCGGGGAAAGCTTCCTAAACAGACAGTGCCTGGTTCTGTGGGTAATCTGTGTGTACATATTCACAAAGCCATCCTTTGCAATAGATAGCTGAACCAATGGTAGTTCTCATGCTCTTCATGTGCAGCACAACTTCTGCCTTTACAACCTAAACCCACCTTTTAGATCCAAGAGGCCCGGGTGTCTGACACAAGACTGTCATTTCCATATACTGAAAAACTGCCTAAATCCCCCCAGTGTCTTACTTGCCTTGATCTTTGTCATCATACAATGCTTCTGAGGCACCTGCAGCAGTTTCCTTTTTTTCTGAAGCCAGGTTTGCTCATGGGACAGCACCACAGTTGATGCTGAATTTTTAACTGAAGTTGCTTCACTGATCTGTGAACAATACAACTGAACAATCACTTAAAGACAAAATTATTAAAGAAGGTGTTTTTCTACAAGAATCCATTTATATAATTTTACCAGTAACAGTTTAAGCTATAATTTTTGCGAGACAGTAGACTAGCTTTCTTTTTAGTCAGTCCCTTTCTTTAAATAATAGCTAGGATGCAAGTCTTTGCATGAGATAGTCATGCATTATCTTCTTAAGGTACAGATTCTTCTCACATGTAGAATCTTGGCTTTCATGTAGTCTCAAAAACCTGTGCGAAGCTGCAGTGGGAAAGCACAGCTAATATCAGCCTTTCTGTACTGTATAGACTAATTGGATGTTTAAACTTTGTTCAGGTGCCTTGAACGACTGCAGCCCTTACACCAGGTGACGTTTTTTGGACAAGAACCTATTGTGAGGAAAGGAAACATTGAGCCCATCGACATAACCATAGCACAGAGATCATCAAATAAGAAGGTAAAAAGAGAACTAAAATTAGGTGTTGTGAGCAGAAGCCCAGATTCTGAGAGCAGCTTTGGCAGCTCGTTTTTCTGGGATGAACGAGACATGACTTGCTAATACCTACAGCAGTGATGTTTGCAATAATTATTAAAACCTGTAGGTGACGATTGTCAAGAACCTCGAGCTGTATGGTCTAGATCCACAGTATGTGGCCAACGTTCTGCAACAAAAAGTACAAGCCAGTGCCAGCATCACCCCACTACCAGGAACAAAAGACAGAGTTCAGGTCCAGATCCAAGGCAACCAAATCCAACATCTGGCAAAGATGCTGCTAGGTAAGTCAATACTGGAACTGGGCCGGGACTGGTTACAGCAAGATACAGATTTTAATTCTTGAGCTCTGAATATTTACCTGAACTCTTGGTTATGTTGCAGAAGAATACCAGCTACCTCGGAAATATATTCAAGGCCTTGAGAAGGCTCCAAAGCTTGGGCGGAAGAAGTAGGAGAAAAATCTACTGTAAGAATTACTCAGATCTCATTATTTATACAAGTGTTCTGCCAACAAATCAAGGATAATGTACAGGCCCTATTCATTCAGAACGAGCCCTGGATGTTTGCAAGGTCTAGGGTTCACCCAAATAATAATATTCCTCCAGATGTTCATTTTTCATAAAAATAAAAAGCTGAATAAAACCCCTAGCATTATCCTTTTCCATCTATTTTCTAGAAGTTCCTAATGGTGCACTGGTTTTCTGGCTACAGTGGCTTTTGGCTAGTTTAACATTTTTGCATCTTTTAGTAAAGGCATGGTAACAGAACCTCCACTGCAGCGTAAGCAAAGTACATTCCAACACATTGTCCTGGAACAGACCAGTGTGCTGTGCCACAGACTGTGTCTGTCAGGAGTAAAACCCATTTGGTTTCTGATTTTATCCTTTTAAACATTTCCAGGTATTAATATCAGACATTTCACTTTGGTTAGGTTTCACAGGGGTGGATGTTCTGTACCTCTCTATCTGAAGCTTAAACACTTTACAATAGGGTTACAAAGTTTACAGCAGCATTCACGAAGGATTCCTGTATTTTCCCTTTAGACTTAATACATGAAAGTTCCATAGGAGGGCGCCAGAAAAAGAAGCTAAAGAGATTTCTTTAATTACTGACAGTTTTATTATCATTTTCTTTTACACTGTCTGCATATGAACAAGTAGTTTCAGAACCTTCAAAAAAGCTAGAAGTGAGACATTTTTTAAAAATGCCATAGAATTACTAGGGAGTAGTAAAAATAAATTACAGCATTGCAAAAATGCATTTCACTTTGCCATAGAAGCTCTACTATTCCATTCTATACACATTATTTTACATCTTTTACAATAAACAGGAAAAATAAATTCACACAAACTAGGCAAGACAACATACTAACCAAAGGCACTGCCAACAGGATTTTGCGCTTAAGGATGGGGCCAATGCTTCTATCTTAGACACAGCTCAACTGACCCTTGAGAATTCAAGTTTCAAGATCTACCAATCCTTCAAATGCCCCATATCTTGAAAAACCAAAAGAAACAGCCCTCCTCTTTGCAGGAGGTTTCAGCAGCATTCACGGTAATTGCATAAGAAGCCATGCCTTCTACCAAATGTCAAAGACATGCTGGGTTCCGCAAAGGGAGAGGGGGACAGTCACCAAAACTCTCGTAGAAAACAACAACAGCAAAAAGAAATCTTTACATCTCTTAGCCAGAAAGGTAAGGGATTTAAAAACAAGCGTCTGAATCTTACTTCTCAGAACCAATGGCAGTTTTTACAGTGTTCTTCCTCTTGACTGAACAGAAGTATTTATACAGTGCTTTCGAGACTCAAAGCGCTGGGTAAATGTTATTTAAATTACTTCACAAGTGCATAGTGAAGTAATAAGTACTGTAAATGGGCAAACAGCCCCAGAGCATGAAAATTCCTGCTCTGTTTGGGCTGTGGCCACGTTGTTAAAGGTCATCTGGGTGTAGAGTACAGTACAGCTGGGAGACCCTTCCTGCACCGCGGGCCAGAGCCCCGATAGCAAACCCTTCTACACTGCTGACTAAGACAGGAGCTGGGATGAAGCTTGCAGAAAAGGGCAAAGGGGCACTTATACAACCGAGGGGCTTGAAGTGATGGGGGTACTCTTACTGTTTATAAACAAACATCCTCGAGTATAAACCTGGGGGTAAAAAAAAAAAAAAATATCCCAAGCAGTCACCTTCAAGAAAGAAACAAAACAGTTCCCGGTCCCTCTGGGGACAAAAGCAGCCTCATCGCAACAGTACTTTAGGTAATTATGGGGACAGGACTGAGAAGGCCTCTTGACAAAAGCCCCTTCCTCCTTAGCCCAAATGCAATGTTTTCACACTTAAGGAAAAAAAAGGCACTGAGGTAAATTTTAGACTCTTCCACATTGTCCCTGTGGTGACTGCTACCCAATAACCTGTTTCCTCCCTTCCCACGTCACGCAGGTGGGGTCACAGCAGCCTACAGCGAGCTCAAAGGGACGTTTGTCCATCAGGTCAATAGGAAACCCTTTCACATGCTCCATCTGAATCCGGCTAGTATTAATATTCCATTTTCTCTTTATGCTGTGCTGCGGTGTCCTGTGTACCAGAGGGAAGACTGAACCCGGCTGTGCAGCGTGCTCGGTACAAAGCACCAAGAGTAAACACGGGGACGGACCGTCCTCTCTCCGACTGGCATCCCTGGAGCCTGCCTTGCCCTTCAGGGATCACTGCCTGGCCTCAGCAGGCTCAGGGGCTCTGAGCAGAGTTATTTATGGCAGTAACTGATGCTCCAGCTCAAGGGTTTTCATAAGGATGTACAGTGAGTGCGCTGGAGACAGTGGGAGCCCTGAGAGAGGGAAGAGAGAGACTTGGGTCCTCTCCTAGCTCCACGTAGAGAGCAGAACCTGGAAACCTTCCTGGACACACAGGCAGAGCACCGATGGCGAGTGGGGAGGGAGGGAGAACGCGACACGCACAGAGCGGCACAGGGAGGGAGAGGACAGTGCCATGGACAGGAGCGGTGGGGCAGTGGAGCAAGGAGGACTGGCAGGAGGAAGCGGTGGGGGGAAAGCATCTGAGGGTCATAGTTCCCCTCCGCTTCCCAGTGCCAAGGCTCTCCTGCCCAGGCAGCCCAAGCTCCTGCTGCTGTCCCTGGCTCTGGTTGGAGCTCCTCTCCCACTGTGCCAGTTCTGTTCAGAGCTGAAAACTGGTCTGACTTGTGAAAGGGGGTTTTGAGCTTCCCTGGGTTAGTCTGTTGGATATGTATTGCTAAACGTTCGATATCGAACCATCATCCTATGCCCCAACCAGCATCTTTACACTTTTCAAACAGAATTTCTAAAAACATAGCTCCCAATCCCTACAGAGTACAAGACTGGTAAAACACCGGCTAACTTAGCCAAGTCTCAGGGGTATTTACTTTAACTCACATCTATTTTCAAAATTGGAAGTTAAATAGAATCAAAACGGATGACTTCCTGGAATTAACATTACCAAGTTTCAATAATACTCACAGACTGTTTGGGTGTTGCAGCTGCCTTGGTGCCATAGCTTTGCATTTCCCTGGCTATCGCAGCCCTGAACGAGTCCGTCCAGCATTGGTTACAGCTGCAACACCCACCTGGGTTTGTGCAACCACCTCCTCCCTCCGCTCGATCTGCTGCTTCCTGTGCTCTACTTACAAAATGAGAACTCGGCCACGTGGGCACGAGCTGCAGCACCTCCGAACAAGAACAAGCAAGTTGCTGGGAGGAGTGGGAAGAGCAAGCGTTACCCTGCTCAAAACATTCGCCAGTAGATGTTCCTGTTGGGTTGAACACTCAGCGTTTTCCACGAAGGTTCTCCATCGCATGGTGCAGCTGAAAAGCGAACCAGCAGCTCTGCTTGGCTTGTGGACGGGCGCAGTTTTAAACCAGGCTTCCCGTTCTTGGACTGGCTCTGGTGCTGGGATAAGAGGTTTCGGAAGAAGAAAATGCAATATATTCATTTTATGGGTGCTGTGAGTCAGTCCTTGATGGGAGGATGAAGAGGGAGAGTGACAATGACAAGGTGTCCTGAGAAGTGTCTTTTCAATTTAAAAACAGTTTCTAGCTTAGTCTGATGCCCAGCACCTCCTGAGGGGTTATCCAGGCTTGCCTCTGGCTTCTTTCAAGGTCTGTTGCAGTCTCTGTTTAAACTTCTCATACTTCTTTTGTACCTGCTGGATTTTGTCTTTTTCTTCTTTGTCCAGAATCATCAAGAAGTTCTGTAGCTCTGGGATGGAGAACGCGTCCCACTGCAAAAACAGTAAAAAAGGGAAAGTAAGCACATGCCATCCACCCTATTGCTTTTGAGGGGTTTTCTCCCCACTGGATCGGTGAAGGGGAACAATAAAAGACATTTAAACATGTATCTGATCTCCAAGTAGCTTCATCTCACAGCATCATGTTGTGAGACAGGATAAGAAAGGACCACCCCAGTCCTGAGCCTGAGGATTTCACAGAAACCCTCTTCACACAGCAGCTCCCACCGCAAGGGATGGCACGAGGGGGAGAGTCACCAACATACCTCCACTTCCCCTGTTTCGTTTTCCTTCAGCACGAAGCTGAGCACATCGGTGTCGGGGCCCGCCAGCAGCCGGAGGTACAGGGGGAACTCGGTGAGGGGCAGCTTCTGGAAGAGCACTGCAAGGGGACAGCACACAGCCACCGTGAGACCTGGGCTGCCAGGGCAGGGCAAAGCTCGGGAGGGCAACTGGGGCTTGTGGAAGCAGTTCGTGCTGCTCAGGATCGTAGTGGAAGTAACCAAGTCCCTGACACAGACCCGTAACCAGCTCTGGTAGGTCTCGGGTGGCTTCAGCCCCACTCTGAAAGCCAGTGATTCCCCATTAGCAGCATCCCCTCCTGCGGGGCTCAGGCCATTTGTTCATCTGGCACTTGGGCTGCCTGACACCCCACCGAGTCACAGAATCCCAGGATGGTTTGGGTTGGGAGGGACCTTAGAGACCATCCAGTGCCACCCCCTGCCATGGGCAGGGACACCTCCCACTAGCCCGGGTTGCCCAAAGCCTCATCCAGCCTGGCCTTGAACCCCTCCAGGGATGGGGCATCCACAGCTTCTCTGGGCAACCTGGGCCACTGCCTCACCCCCCGCACAGGAAAAAAAATTTCTTCCGAGATGAATGCTTTGGTGATGTTTCTGTCACACAAACGGATCAGCCACAGGAAAGCTGGCGGCTCCGAGGGCACGGACTCACCTTGCCCATCTTTCCGCATCTCCTTGAAAAGTGCAAACTTCTGAGGATTATCCACCACCATGAATTTCTTCAGGAGCCCCTGGATCACCTCGCTCACCGTGGTCGTGCTGCTGATGTGGAGCTGCTTGATGGCATCCAGCGGCAGGTAGAAGGAGGTTCTCTTGTCCGTCATCTCGGCCAGGTTCACCTCCTTCAGGGCATCGTAGATGGACTGCGGCCGGATCCCCGCTGGCACCGTCACGGGGCGACGCAGCTTCAAATGCACTTTAATGAAACCCGTGTACGTCCCATCGTCATTCTGGAGCAGAGGACAGAAGGGAGGGGGGTCAGGCTCCAGGGAGCCCTTCCAATCCTTCCCCCCCTACAAGGGGCTTTCTGTTCTACAGCCCGCGGGTGGCTGCAGGACTTTCCACCCCTCGGTGCTGCGGGGGGTTTGAGGTTTTCTTATTAATCACGTAAAAAGTAACTAGTAATTTCGGGTTAGTCGCTATTATTTTCTCCTGTTCCTTCCACTGGGTAATGACTCATCCCTTCCTCCCGTCTCTGCGATCTTATGTAAAACCGAGGCTGCTACACGTCGGTTATGGAAACCATCACACGTAATTTGTAGTTGTGCTTAAGTGAGGATTTGAAACCTCTGGGAAGGTCTCTGTGCCCCATGTTCAGTGGGGGACAGGCAGGAACAGTGACAGCCACAAGTCCTCCTGCCTTCCCCCAGCCCAGCCCAGCGAAACCAGCATCCCTCTGTGCCACAGGTGAGCAGAGCCCGGTACGTACCAGCTTCATCAGCAGGCAGTTCGTAACCTTCGCGTTGTATTTTTCAATCTTCTGTTTGATCTCCTGGGTGGTCAGAGGCGCGGGTTTTTCTTCTTCTAGGGTTTGTGTTACATTCTGCGATGAGAAGAGGCAGGCTTTAGCTGGTTTATGTACCGGGTCACAGCATCTGTTCTAGGAACCGCGGGAACAAAGGGACTACGCACATCCCGGGCTCACATCAGCAGCGAGGTGGAGGTGGTCCCTACAGCCAAGGGGTTAAACACACAGGATGCCATGTCCCTGCCCCAAACCACCCCTGTACACCAGGGACAAGCAGCGGAGGGTGACACAAAACCCACCTGTTAGCAGGACACTGAGGCACAGAGCAGTAAAGATGTCCCAGTACAAACCAGGGCAAAGAATCCAGCCTCCAAAAGCCAGTCAAAAAAAAGCCACCCGCACCTGTCCAGTGGTTCTTTGCTTCTTGCAATGCAGTTGAAAAAAAAAAATTAAAAAAAATCCCATCCTGTTTCTAGTCCTCATGGCTCTGCCTGCCCAAGCCAGGCACCCCCTTAAAATCCTGGGGTGCTTCTCAGCCAGCTTCCAGCAGGTTCACCCAGGCAGAACCCGACGTTAAATCTCTGCTGGATTGCTCCTCGCTGTTCTCGTCCAAAGCTTTGGAAATTACAGCTCAGAGCAGCAGAATCACACGAGCAGCAAGCCGGCTGTGTGACTAATAAATCATCCCTGCAAACGCAGCCAGGGTGTCCCAGCCTGGGTCAGAAGCCACCCAGCGTCTGCCCGTGCGTGGGCTCGCCGGGATTTGCCAAAGTCCCTCGGCACATGCTTCGCTGCGGTCTATTGACTGCGATAGGTGCCACATGGCTGCACACAGGTGCTGGGCTGCTGTGGGAGGCTCCAAAAATCATGGCAAGGGTGGAGATTTTCAAAAGAAGTGCTGGGGAAAAGGAAAAAAAAAAAAAGAACAACAAAAACTTCCCTTGAAGTTAACGGAAGACGTGCACTTCGGAACCCTGCACTTCCTCATGAGTCACCCATCCCACAGCGCTGGAGACAGGCACGGCCACACCGTCACCCTCCAGGGCCACCCCCGGTCACCCAGCCAGCAGGTGCCAGGGGACCCTGGGGACTGTCCCCTCCGCACATCCCCTGTGCCTGCAACTTCATCCATGACACAACCGGTGCCTATCAGCATCCATCCATCTATCCAGACACACATTGCAAAAGCAAACAGAGCAGCTCCGTCCATCCCTGTCACTGCAATTTGCTTCTCTCCAAGTCCCTCCCCTCTTGTGATGCTGCCAGCTGAGGAAAATCACCCACGCTGGTGATTAAGGGCTTTGGGAGCAGCTCGCACGCTGCCAGCCCGGTTTCCATGGTGGATGCACGGCACACGCTGGACCACAGGAGCCTGGAGCGGTGCCGGTCCCCGGGGTGTTGCTGCAGGCGCACGGCAGACACTAATCGCTTCGTGCTCCAGGGAACTGAAATCACCGCAGCAGGAGGAGCGGGTGGCTCAGGAACACGGTGCTGGTGTCCCCAGGTTTCATACCATGTCCCTGACACACCTCCATCATCTAACCAGATGGGGACCAGCCTCCAGTGTCCCATCCTCCCCATGGCAGTGCCGACCCAGCTCCGGCAGCTCCTGGGGACCAGGGGAGCCCTGTGGGACCAGTATGGGCATGGGGGCTCCAGGGGGTCTGGGGGCTCCAGGGGCTCTGGGAGCTCCCCCTTTGCCTCTCACAGCAGTGATGCTCCGGCAGAGCCATGCTGCGAGGCCCCAGCGTCCCCAACCCCCCGCACACCCCACAGCTAGGGACTCTTTGGCTTTACAGACCAAACCCCTCCTGCGAGCAGGGTCTGACCAGCCCAGCAGCACCAGTCCTGCAGCAGCAGAGCCCTGGGAGGAGAAGCCCTGCTCCTTCCATCACCTACGATTAGATCAGCTGCTTCTTGCTCTTTACGAACCTACCCGGATCTCTGGTTTTGCAGGGTTTCTGGTGCAGAATATGCAATTCTGGTTAAAGGAAGAAAAACAGAAGCTATTAACCATAAACTGTTGCCACATTTCCTGTCGTACGGGGACAGGATGAAACAATCTGTTAACAAAACAACAGCTCGGTGCCTCTGCCTGCGCCCAAACCCCCGCAGTCGCTGCTGGACCCGTGGCTCTCCTGGCTGGAAACCCGGGAAGAGCAACGTCAGCCACCCTTGGGGGTGGCCTGGTGGTGTGGCAGCACACCACGATGTCTGCACGCCAGGACACAAAACCAGCGCGTTCCCATCGCCTCCATTGCCCCACTCCCCCACGCGACTGGAAGGAAAGCGATGGCAAGGCTGGAGCTGTCAGGATGCTCCAGTTCCTGCCCTGTTAAACACCCAGAACATCGCAGGGCCAGGGATGCCAGAGCTCAGCCACCATGGGGTTTACCATCCCCTATCAAACTGCCATAAAATAACCTGCACCCAGGCACGGCCGGCAGCAGGACGTAGGCACAGAACCGAGCCCAGCCATGCAGCCACAGCACCGCTGCAAACGGGCTCCCCTTCCATAGCCTGCGTTATTTCTCAGCTGTAAGAAACATCAATCATAAGACAGGATTTGAGCCTCATCTGGCACTCAGGCTAATGCTCGGCAGGACAAAGGCTGCCCCGAACAAGAGGCAGAGCACCGTGGTGCACAACACCCATCGCCTGGGGCTCGGGCCACGCTGGCCTCCTCTTCGCAATGTACCACTCACCTAACGAGCCACGAGCTTGCGACAGGCTGCTATGGGGGAGGTAAAAAACCCATCACGATGATGGTGACACACTCTCAAAAGAGTGATTCTAAGCCAAGAAAGACAACAACTCTGTGACAGATTTTTCTATTTATCTCTTTGCAAGGATGCCAGGAGGGACACACTCCACATCCAGCTGAAGAGCATCCTTCCAACAGCCTCTCACCTTGCAGAAGTCAACCCCCCACTTAAAAACCTTTATNCAATTCTAAGCCAAGAAAGGCAACAACTCCGTGACAGATTTTTCTATTTCTCTCTGCAAGGATGCCAGGAAGGACACACTCCACGTCCAGCTGAAGAGCATCCTTCCAACAGCCTCTCACCTTGCAGAAGTCAACCCCCCACTTAAAAACCTTTATAAAGCAAGCAAAGGCACCACACCAGAGCTCCCTACTGGGAATAACAGCTCTGGGTGGGACCCAGGAGCCTCCCAACACCACTGCAGCAGCACAGAGGGGATGGTGCCCTCGCCCCACAGCTCCCCGTCCCACTGCAGCCCCAAGGAACCAGCACGCGGTTATGGTTTGGATGCAGAGCTTGGGATGGGGAAGAGCAGTAGCTCAGGAACCGTGGCTTTGCTAGCCATCAAACCAGACGTGGAAAGGCACAGTGGGTAGAAAGGCTGAGTGTGCACTTCCCCAGGACACTCCAACCAGCCTCAGAGACACCATCCCTGCCCGCTCGCTCCCAGCCAAGTGTCCTCACCAGCTATTTAGTGAATGAATTTGAGCAGCAGAACAGTGGAGATGGATTTGGCTCAGCATCACCACGTTCTTGGCAGAAACTGTCCTATCTAGAGGCAGGAGCAGCCAAATCCTCCCTGGTGCGCTCAGGGCACTGGTCCATCACCATTCACATCAGAAGCACTGTGACAATTTGCATTCCCAAAAACACAGCCCAAGCCTTCCCTTTGGCTCCTGGGTTCAGATTGCAAGAGTATTTCAAAGATTTCTCTGAAGGGATTCTATACCTCAAGGCATCAATCTTCAATTCTTCCACTTATTAAGGAAAGATTTATCTTACACCATCAGAAAACAAAGCCTGGAGCAGCGTGTCTGAGCGGTTCCGAGGAGCATCACCAGCTCACGCCCCACGACCACCATCCCTCTGCAGCGCAGAGAACTGGAGAGAAACAGGAACACTCAAATTTGAGCCAAAAACATGAGAACCTGCAGCTCAGAACTGTAAATCCAGGTGCAGCGGGGAGCGGTGGCGGCTGGGGCAGTGGGGCTGGGGCAGCCCAGCCCATCACCAGGAGAATTTGGGACTCTGTCCTGCCCAGCTCTCCATCGCTGCAGAACATCCATCGCTGCAGAACATCCACCCCCTCCCCTCCACCACGCACTCCCACGGTTCACTGTATGGGGACAGGATCCACTGCTCGAGCATGGATGGGTGGGGGAAGAATCATACAACAGCTTTAAAAAAAAAATAAATTAATACATATTTTACTCCCTTGCTCAAATGAGATGCTGTGGGTTAGTTTGGGGTTCAGAGAAAAAGGCAAAAGACAGCAGAGCGAGTGCATCTCTGGAGGAGAGCAGAAGGACCGCGGCTGCGGTTCCGAGAGGTTAGAGGCAAGTGAAGACAGGCTCCGTGTTTTGATTGCCATGGAGATTTCACTTAGAAACCGTTTTTCCTGCCACATCCCAGCTCAGCAGCGAGAGCAATGCAGGGAGCTCCATCTTGGGGGGTATGGGCTGGATAGACCCCTGGTGCCCGGCCCTGCCACTGTCTGTGTGCACAGAGCAGCACCCCAAGACCCCAGCCCGGATCAGGGAGGCTGGGTGGATCGCAGGGATCTGCTGATGCTCAGGAGCAGACGTTTGGGAACCGATCGCAGCCTCGCAGGGCCAGGAAAAGCCCCTTCCCCCAGGAGGGGTGTCCCAGGACCACCCCTGCACCCCTGGCTGCGCCGGACCCCCTGCATGCCTGCCTCCCCTCGGGAAACCCATCCTAAACTCGCCCCTTTCTCCTCCAAGCCGGCTCTCCCGGCAGGCACTGGTGCAGGACGTGAAGAGCAATTTTGCCGAGTTTGAAGCAATCACGTTTCAGGCAGAGCCGCTGAAGCCATTCAGCTGAAGAGTCACGAAAATGCCAAGTAACAGATCTCCGGGATGGGGTCACATCTGAGATCTAAACCCGTTCTTTGCTAACGAAGAACGATTGCACTGACAGTTCTGAAAATAAAAAGAAATTAACAAAATTCCTAGAAAGAGGCTCTTCAGACTAAGACAGTTACTCCAATCAGGAAAATCGTTTCTCTAATCATAGTGATCAAATGCCACTCTTTTTAAATGGCAGGAGGCCGGTATGTCCCCTTCTACCCCACAGAAAACACATTTCCTCCACAGAGGCTGTTCCCCAGGTCTTTTAGGACATGCCTCCCTGCATTACCCGTAATTTGTTTATTCCTGCCCAGCGCAGGGCATGCCCACAGCGCTGACCACACTGCGCATCCTGGGCTGGGAAATTGTTCCTGGGCATCTAAGGATGGACAAATGCTGGTGTTCCCAAACACACCCAGCAGCTTAACTTGCTTACGGGTCCAAGCTGATGTTTTCTGGCACTAAGAGCAGGTACTGTGGAGCACCACCACCAGACCCCTGTGTGCCACAAGCCCCCAAAACCTTCTTCCACCAAGGCCTGAGGACGGTCCCCACCTCCAGCCAGAGAACTGCGAGGACCCACCTCTGCACAGACCCATTATACAATGCTTCAGCAGCAAGTTTTGTGTGTGGTTTTTTTTTTTTTTTTTCTTCTTCATGCACAGGAACCATTTCCTCCCCGTAACACCAAACCCCCAAAAGGCTCCATCTTCTCCAGCAGCCGCGAGGTCTGTCACCCACACCGGCCACATCCAGGCAAGGAACCGGGCGAGAAGGGGCTGCAGCAGCCCCCAGCCCCTCTGCGAGGGAGAGCTCCCCAGCACCAACACCAGCAGGATGATTTCCAGAGGCAGCCGAGGACCTGCAGAGCCCTGGCTCAAAAAGACGTTAAACCAGCGCGGGGTACAGCGCCCGGCGCACCAACACCGTCATTTTCTACATCTCCTACACAAATGAATCATCGGGTGACATTTAAAAACCAGCAGTACGTGTCGGTTAATCATAGCGAGAGGGAGCTGCTGGCTAACAGGGAATATCCCACGTTACACCCGAGGGAGCGTTGCTTCAAAGAAATTAAAATTAAATTGCCAGTTGATTTAAACTCTCCCCACCCAGGGGAACAGCCCAGGTCCCCGGGAAGAGCCCTCCTGACCCTACTGCAGAAAACCGGACCCCGAAGCATCTGCTGAGGATTGCAGCTTGGCGGGCAAACGGCAGAGCCCAACCTGGAGTGCACCAGTGCTGAGGGTCTACGGGGGAATTTCTAAGTGACACAGCTGCTCCCCGGCCAGATCTCATCTCTCGGTGCCGCAGGGCTCGTGTTCCTGAGCAAACCCCCACTTCCGCAGCAGCGCCTTCTCGCCTTCTGCTTTTATGCTCAGTTCTGGTTGGGGCCCCAAAGTTTAGGTGGGGATGGTTTTTTTATTTTTCTTCTTCTAAATAAACATTTAAAAACCATGAAGCAGCCTCACCAGTGTTCCTGATACAGAAATCTCCTCCTGGGGTGAAACACTGCCCAGCCAACTGCTCCCTCCTCCAAGGCAGGTCCACATGCCCCCAAGTACCCCAGAAATGACCAGATTCATCACTTTTTGCAGATTAATTTAGCCACGTAACTTTCCCATCTCTCCATCCACCCCACAGGTGCAATTTTCACCCATTTTGTGAGGCCAAACCACAGGTCCCTGGCCAGGAGCCTGACACATGGATGACAGCTGCCAGGGTTGCTGCCTGCCCTCCCCACCCCCCAAAGCTGAAAAAACACATTTGCAGTCAGCTCCTCCACCACAGATCCCACGAGAAGGGGCCAAGCCAGCACGCAAAAGGTTGAGACATGGCTGAGAAAAACCTGCAGCAGCGCAGACCCCCTGAACGGGATCGGGGAGCCTGCAAGAGGCAGATGAGGGAGCCTTCCTCCCCGCCAGCAGCTCTGCCCTCGCTCCAGCTGCAAGCTAATTTGGGCAGCACCTGCAGCCAAACGTGCAGGAACCCCAGCATCCCCCCTGGCTGCCAAACCCCCCCCCCCCTTGTCCCCCCCCCACCACAGCCCTTCCCACTAGTTTGGTTTTTTGGGTTTTTTTTAAGCTGCTACCTTGGCAGGGACCTTGTTCGGCGTGCTCCGGAAGAAAGAGGTTTTTGCTGTGAAAAAGCAATCCTCGAGGTCTTCATCCAAGCTGCAGTACCCGCTGCTCATGCTGCTGCCGATGGTCATCAGAGCCCAGAAGAGGCAAGAAGCCGAGCGTGCACGGGGGGCTCGGGGGGCCGGCGACCATCAGCCGTCCCCGCTCCGGCTCCCGCACCGGCAGCGAGCCGGCTCTCACATCCTCAGCTCGCCGGCGCTTATCTGCAATAGCTCCTTCTGCTCATCCTCCGGAGCCAGCGCCGCTATTTCTCTTTAACAGGCAGCCGTGCCGGGTAACCCTTCCCTCTCCTCCTCCACCCACCTCCCTGCGCAGCAGCGGCGCTGGGGCAGCATGGAAGGGGCAGAGCTGCCACTTTGCTCCTTCTCTTGGCGCCCGGCTTCGCTCACCGCCCGCGGTCTGGTCCCCCGGGCGCAGCATCGCCTCCCCTTCCTGCGCTCGCCTCGCGCAGCCCTGCCACTTCCTCTTGCAAAATTTCTCACCCCGCTGCACGCTGGGGTGAAGGCGCTGGGTTTGGCCCTGGGATACTGCCCGGTCCCTGGGTACCCCCCAGCATCTCCTTTGCTGCCCAAAATATATCGCCATCGTGGGCTGGCTTCTTGCTCCGTCCCTCTTAGCGCATCCTTGAGAGCTGCATGGCATCTGCTGCCTTGGGGATCAAACCCAGGCGGGACCGAGCCCGACCACGCTGCCAGAAGGTGGTGGGGAATTTGGGAGGCTGGTGAGGACCCTCCTCAGGGGTGTTGGGAGCCCCCAGTCACCCCCATTCGGGAGGCAGCAGGTGCCTCTCTGCTCCACAGGAGCGATTGCAGCAGCGCTGGCACCCGGCTGAGGCAGCTTCGACTGCAGCCCAGGAAAACGCCGTTCAGCTCCTCGGTCCTGTCTGCAAGCAGCACTTACTCTGGACCGGTTAAAATGCTGTGCTGGCCTTGCAAAGAGCCTCAGAGTGATGGCATCACCCCTGCTCCCCCCTCCCTCCATAGCCCTGCAGGGACCCAGCCCGGTGCAGCCCCATCCCCGGACTCTGCAGGGGGGTCTCGTGCTGGATCACACATCCATGGGGATGCAGCACATCCCAGCATGGGCTCTCCACACCCACCTGGAAACCAGCATGTGTTCAGGAGCAGGTGGAGGGGACTAAAGAAAAGCCTGAGACGCAGTGTCAGAGAGGACTCTGCTTCGGGAATGCGGTATTAATGCACACGCTGACAATCCTCCACCATATTTCAGCAAAGAAAGAGGGAACGAGGTCTGAGAGGATCGTGCCACTGGATAAATGCATCCTATGCCCACACTTCAAATACTTCACACAAGCCCCAGCCAGCCCATCCAAGAAAGAATAAAGGATGCTGGAGGTACCACAAAGGGCAGGGCAGACCGGAGGTACGGGATGGGGGAGGCCAGCCTAGGAAAGGAAGGACTACAATGAACATAGATGTGATGGAGAGCTACAACATCAAGGGAGATGTTCACCTGAAGAGTGTGGCAAGTTTAACCCCAAAAGGAGGGGTGCTTTGCCAGGATGTGCACAATCAGATTTGCAGAACTCATCTCCAGGTGCTCCGGCAGTGGATGCTCACCTGCAGCAGGACCATCAGCAAACCACCCCAGTAACACGGGGCCACCGCTCGCTGCTCCAGCTCCCAGGGCTCCTTCAAAAGGGCTCCAAGATCTTCACACAACCTACCATCCGCGCACCAAAACCCCTTCCCCTCTTGATAGGCTGCAGATGGTGTTTTGTACCCTCCCAGCTGTATCTGCTGGCTGAAGGACTTAAATTGCTGCGAGCCCTGGAGAGCTCCGTCCCCCCAGCCAGCAGCATCCCATGAATACAAAACTGGCAGCAGGAGGACACAACATCTGCATCTCAAAGAGGAAGGCAAGGATCCAAATGGCATATTTACAAAGCAACTTGTAAGTGCAAATAAATAAGCTATCCTCTTAGCAGCACGCGTGCTTCTGCAGCGGCACAAACCTCCTCGGCTTCGCAGGGCTATATTTAGAAGGGAAAGAGGCTTAAATCGAGCATGTGCAACACAAGCAGAAAGCCAGCGTTGGGCAGATGAATGGCACAGGTGTCAAGGCTTCACTGGAGCCTCTGCCCTGAGCATTTTTCGGCGGAAACAGGGTGCAGGCAGCTTTGAAGAGCCCCACGCACCACTGGATGCACTCCCACCACATCGCTCCATGGGCTTCTCCAAGGAACCTTTGCTTTTCCATTGCATTCCACCTGCTTGGGACATCAGCTCCATAAAAACCCAACCAAACAAAACCAATAACCAACTAATTTCAAAGTACTTTTGTTCAGCAGCTGCTCCAGTTAAGGGTCACCTGCACAACGGCCCCAAGAGACTGGCACCAGCTCCCAGGTGGGAAGGGCACAACCGGCTCTGCCGAAACCAGGGGCCAAAGCGTGCTGCCGAGACCAGCGAGGCTGTGTCAGCGTTGGCAGAGCCTGGATTTCACCCAGGGAGGCTAATCTGGGACCCAACTCTAATGCACTCTTAAGTACTTTGCTGGATCAAAGCCCAAATCATTAATGCCTGGTGCTACACGGTAACAGTACTTAACGACGTGATACTAAAGTCGCTGTTTCTCTGATGCTTCTCATTTGCTTACATTTGATAATACTATTCAATAACTTCCAACTATGCCAGCTATTAATTTCTCTTGTATTTTCATTGAGCAATCTCCCTTTTTTTTCCCCCCACTGCACCCAGGCACCCTATTAGTCTCTTTCTGGAATACTGACACTTTTCCCTTCATCCTCCTCCTTTCAAGCAGCAAAACCCACCTGGCCAACACACACCCCAGGAACCTGGCTGTGTGCTCAGCATCACGGGCTCCGATCGAGTCAACCTGAAGATGATTTTTCCCTGATTATCCCTTACCCACAGAGGAGAAGGGAGCTTTATTGCCGTGATTGACCCTCGTTCACCCTCGGAGCAGCCCAGGCACCTCCTGCCCCCCCCCAACATTTCACAGCGCAGGTAATGAGACCCCAGACAGCGCTGTGTGGGGGGGTCAGAGGGGTGATCCCTGGCCAGGACCTGGGGATGGGTTTATGGATTTCTGTTTGCTGCTGTGACTGCAGGGACTTTATTTCCTGGGCAGAAAACCACCCCCCCACCCTGGGATCACACCAGAGCTGTGTCAGAGTGAGGAATGGCCGCGAGGCGCAGGCTCCCTGTTTATTATTGGGACCATCAATAACCCCGGGCTGCTGCTCTCACCCTGGAGAGGAAACCAGCCTTTCTAATGCTTCTGAAAATCCACCTTTTCCCACGCTGCGGAGGGTGGGGACCCCAATAATGGAGATGTAAACACACCCCAATCTGCCTTCACAAGTCCCTTTGTAACGCAGAACTGATCAGATAAATCCCATCTATCCTCAGGTTCCTTCCTGACCATTCCCTCCTGAGCAGCCAGCGAGGCCGAGCTCTGCACACCCAGCACAGCAAAACACAAACCACCAAACCCCCACCGGCTCCTCAACAGAAACCCCGCATCGTCCCAACACACGCTTCCATCCCCAGTGCTGCACCAGGGCACCAAGGTCCTC